>JAQGAH010000173.1:0-65903 GCA_034696885.1 Lepidocyrtus paradoxus | reverse complement strand
CACTTTGACCTGTGCACCGATCATTTTACACACGAAGAGAATCTCTTCTTAACGGGTAGTTAGTCGTAGATTCAACAATTATCGCGTTTTTTCTCCACCTCTCTCATTCCAGAGTAATTGAATTGGACGTCGCTGCAACTCTGCTGGTGAGTTATGCCCCAGCATGCGAACATAATACGCATTACGAGGGAGAGCAAAAAAGTAGGTGTGAATCCTTCAACGCCTTTGCCCCTCAAGGTGTGCAATTGTGGTTTGATATTGTTAAAAACCACAAATTTTTAATGTAACCTCATGTTTATATATTGTGCTCATATTTCAGCAGAGAACATGCGACCATCCCAAGATCCCAACCTGAAACCAAAACCCTTTCACTCTTTCTCCCAAACAAATGAACAATCCCTCCACAGTCCACACACAAATAGCCATAGAGTCAGATAGGATGCTGGCTTGGCCTGTCGTCAGTCACTCGGTTGATTACCCCTGAGAATAAAAAGGCATTGTGTTTTTTTTCCTCGCTGTTTTGTAACTTGTTGATGAGTTAGAAAGGAAAATTCGGCTGAGACATGCCATTTTGGTGGCTACAAAGGAGACCATGACTTTCAAGAGCGGATGATTATATGATAGTGATTAAATTGGAGTGAGATGGGCATAAACAGCTATGGAGGGAAGGCATCCAAGCGAGAGAGAAAAATGCATCTTTGTTCCCTTGGCTCGAACTCAGATTACAGAAAAAAATATAATATCCTTCTCAAAAGACTGACTACACTAGGGCAGCACTCAGTCAATGCTTTTGTCTTTTCAAAAATTCAATTTCAAATCACCAACAATCACGATGAATTATGATAAGGCATAAACCCAGAATGGATAAAGGCCGCCGTAACAGATAAATTGGTTTGATGTCATTATGCTGACCCCTCTCATACATAATCATCCGTCAAGCATTATATTAGAAGATTAATTATATGTTTTCCTCAGTCCATAACTTGTCAACGCATGCTCCCCATAAGGATAACCCACAAGCGTGTGTAAAAAACCCCCTCTGCATCAATTGTTTCAACCCAATTATGTCGGAGGACGAGCTCCTTCACTCAGATGATTAGGGACGACGTCTCGAGCAACAAACAATGGAGTGGAGAGTCTTTGGCTAAAATCGAAATGAAATGAGGCAGTCACTCATCCAAGCGCTGGGAGTACAGCTTATTTTATCGCTTTAGCGTAAGGTACTACTCATTTTGAGAAAAATAGCAATTGCTACACTATCAACTGAGTTATCCCATATAACCTTATCGATAATTGTTATTAGCATCTATAAAATGTAGAATAGTTTCATTCTTATCCCGCTCTTACAAAAAAAACATGTCTAAAACAATGGCTGAAAGACTACACCTCCAACTGTAAGAGTCCAGTCAGCCAGAAAGTTTTTTTTCTTCCCTCCTCCTTATCATCACCCTGAGTCTTCTATATTTGGCAAAAGTGCTCTAGAAACTAACAGCGATCCTTTCAACCACTCTTCTTCCATTGTACAGGATGAGAATGGGAAGAAAAAAGTAAAGAATGAAGAGGACATGAGAAGTTGAAAAAAACTACTACTTTTTTTCTCCTTCTTAATGGGCGTCATCAATCAGCTCGTCTTGGTTTTTTCTTTTGGATCCGATGGATGCAATCCGCTAAGCACGTGCGAAATCTACAAATATATGTGTGGAATGCGTACATAAATACATAAAATGGAGTATATAGCTCTCCACAGTAAAGATCGATAAGGACCTCCTATAGGGAAAACGCAGCTGTTATAAATATAGCCAAATACAAGTGTCCAGAAACCATTCCTTCGAAATCAGCAGGACCGTAGTAAAGGATAAAGCATATTTTAACAAAGATTGAACTTTCCCGAGCAGAAAATTTTCTTACATTGTCTTCATTAATCATCATCATCATCATCATCACCAGCATCTCGAGAAGGAAAAAATCACCATTACATTTATACAACTTTATAGTTTGCTCCTTGACTCAATCATTATTTAAGGTTCTTTTGACCAGCACGAGACTGGGAAATGACATTTTGCTGACTGACGATTTTCCAGCTCTTTATTCTCAACTTTTTGTCAAACTTCCAGCGCAACTAAAAGCTGGGCCTAGAGCATTTAGAAAAACATGATCCGGTATAGCAACAGCTTCAAGATATTTTTTTTATATTAAATCTCTCGTTTTTTTCACAAGGGAAGATGTTTAGCAAGGGTGTTATGTAAGTATAAAAGATTTTTCATCATTTCCCTCTTAACGATGAGCCTCTTCCTTCCTTCGAGGAATATGGATCTAATGGCTTTCCTTGTCTTCACTTTCGTAACAAGATATTAGGCTGTTAGTGCAGAGCTCTGAGTAATAAATGTACATAATGAAGATGGAAAGTAATGTAATACAAAACTGGGAGAGTGCTTATTCCCTCACTTGCACTTTTAATGGCACAATCAATTTTCATAGCTCAGTCGATTTCGAATAGCAGCTCATATGTCATAAATGGGAAAGGGGATTTATTTTCGCCGGAAGTTGCGCGAACAAGGAATTGCATTAAGGAAATGGGCTCAAGTGACGACGAGTGTAATTCTCCCATGATAAATTATTTTAATTAAGCAAAGTTTCCCATTTAGTTGCAAATTGTTGGGGATGAGGGGAAGATGGTTCAGTTTTGTTGCAAAAATAAATCGCAATTCTCTCTAAAATATACAATTCCTTTTTAGACTTCCCTTCTAATATCCCTACCCATATGGTTAGTAAAGCTTGGGCTGTATTTATGCTTTATCTATTCTCCTCTCCTCTCCAAAACAATTTTTTCTGGCAGGGGCTCTAGAACTGATAACTTTTTTTTTAGAAATTCATATCCACAATGGGATCAGACCTTGATGTAGTACCATTTAGGTGATGAATTTATGGTATCCAATGAAAAAGGGAAGACTACTCTATAAACTTGAGATGAACAATCAGAACTAGGATATTTATGCTTGCAACAAAAAATATGAACAACTTTTGAGTAGGCATATTATCTCCCCAGCTACTTCTCTTTTTTATGACTTTTTATCACTCGTCTCTCCGCGTCTTCATCTCCTATCATATCAGACTTATCATAGGAGAAATAATGTTAGTTGTCGTATGTCTTCCCTCTGAAAAAAAATATACGAGCTGGGACACAACTCCTTATCTTCTGACGACAACAAAAATATTTTTGACCTGATAAAGCTACGTTTGGAGGAAGACGTGGATGCCGACAGTCTCGAACTCGTCAAGGTAAAATGCCGTAAAATACACACATGTCAAGGGTAAGACTGATAGATGCATCATTTTTTTCCGCTGTCGTCTTGGAACCATCTTTGGCAAATGGATGGAAATCATAAAAAAAGTCGCAAAAAAAGATATACAAGCATAAGGAGCCTTTTTCGCGAGATGGGGAACCAGTGAAAAAAGTATATTGTTGTTCATGTGAAAGACAATACAAAGGGGGAAAACCTCTTCCATCATATCAGCTCAGGCTTATGCATTTTTATTACGGATTTCTGACAGGTTTCGCCAAATTTGCGAAACCACCACAAATAGTAGGACATGGATAGGGATATATAAATAAGCATTACGACTATCCATCTCCCCTAAATAGTTAATGTGATCGGAGCAAAAGTGGGAAAAGTCAGTGGAAAAATTTATATCACAACATTTGCAATAACAATGTTTAGAGCCAGACAACTTTTTCGGGGGCTTTGGTACGTAATAGATAGCTTTTTTGTGACGAGAGGATAACAATCTGCATAGAAATGTGGTGAAAATGAAGCGAAAGTTTTTCACACTTTTTTCTCCTCCCCTCCCTCCCCAAATGTATATCTTTTTGGGTGAGAGTTTTCACCATTAGTAAAATTGTATGAGGTTTGGAATTTGGAGCCGCTCGTCATAAATTTCCAGAGTTGATGCATGATGCACATAACCGGGTTAAGGAGACAATACATGAAAGGAGGCAAGCACCAGAGCAAACTATTTGAGATGGATGTACCTGGTTCGGATCCCATCAGGACACAACACATTCACCACATTTTCCAGAGCTCTCCCTGCTGGAATGGGGATATGAAAGTTTATGCAAAGTAAATGATGCATAATGTACCATTTCATTTATGTTTCATGCTAGGACGGTTTCCCATCAGTGAGCCGATGAAAGCCAGACCATATCACTCTGGCGGAATTGTTTAGCCTTTTTTCGCTTTCATCTGGCTAGATGGGTTAGGGGGGAAAGTGGGAAAATTTATATATTTTTCCCAATCTCAGCCTTCGTTCCCATCATCCAGTCAGTGCACTCCCTACCATAACTTTGCAACAACATAATTCATGCAAATCACCGAGACGGTGATGAAGGGATGAGATTACGTATAATGGATACACACAATTACCCCCTGACACATTAAAAATGGATGGGGACGTAAAGGTCAAAGTTTCACATTCACAGTTGTCCACGCAAAAATAAATATAAAGTTGGAGACAGCAGCAAATCCTTTTAATGCAAATTCTAACATGATGCATTTAAATCGCTAGTTACAAGTGAGATATGGGAAATCTGTGGTTATTTGTCTGTCGGAGTGATTTCCTCTGATTTTAATTAGATTTTTTTTATAATTGAGCTTAGATATATTATTTTTTATCGCGGTGTGTAATATGGTTGAGGAAAAGCTTAAGGCTAATAACTAATAACATAATGACTATGAATTGTTGTCGTAAATAAATAGAATTGAGCAGTTAGTACGTGCTCCGTTATCTACAGTGTAATTGCCATATTTAGCTTTGATTGCTCTTTTGTTTCACGCTTTTTGAGAAGCGATACATACACGTTAGAATCATTCACGGCGGAGGGATATCTTATCGAGCATCCTGTTGTCTTGCAGATATATCCTGTTAGTCAAGGACACGCTAGAGAAGTGATCGTATTCATATGATTAGCCCATAATTATCTCGTCTCTGCTAAGTATACCTACTAAATTATAATTTATAATGTACATGTCATTCCAAGAAGATTGCAAAGGGGATATGGATCCATTCAGAGAAACTAATCCGCACACCTGGGCCAACAGATTCTGAAAGGGGGATACCATCTGGTCGATCGATTTAACTTTAATCTAGCGTTGAACTAGTTTGGAGTTCTCATAAATTTCCTCGCTCAGCCATGAACCTACTTAAGACACATCCATTTTATGCAGGCTAGTTAAAGGAAAGCAGTTTAGAAATTAACCTCCGCATATAAAATTCATTCAATCGAATATAATGAGCAAATGAAATGATCAACATAAATTACGATACCTCCACTTCTGTGCAATTCATTGAAGGAATTTTCATTTAACATTCCTTTCACAATTGCGAAACAGAAGCAGTAAAATATAAAAGTTACTCAGCTTGCCTTTTCTTCCTCCATGCTCGATAATCAATCAATCCTTGCGAAATCTCCTTAACTGGGAATACAATCAGACCCAATCCCTAAAAACTAAAGGAGTCTCCTCAAACCCATCTCACTATAAGTGTAAGATCAGAGCTGCAGATAGTGTCATAAAGAAAGTCAACAAAGATTAACAAGTTTCGCACATTAAAACTGGTCAGCCCTTTCTGTGCCCATCCTCATTGAGGACGCCTTTAAAAAAAAAGTCCGTTCCTCCCTTCTGGCTTTTCTCTCCAAATCCCATTTTCTACGCTCGCACATATTTTTCTAGCCCAGATACGACCAGAGCTCCTCAACCACCTTCATACCTCTGTTTACAAACTTGTCAGTAATTGCTTATTTTAGGGATGTGAACGACCAGGAGTTTTCGAAATTTATGATCAGAGCTTTACCTCCAACTCAGTCCTGCCTTCACATAATAAAATTCTTTTTATTCACTACAGCCTCAGATCCTCTCACGAAGAAAGACACACAGCTTAAGATATTCTTAGCTCATCCTCAGCCCGACCCGCTCTAATATGACGTTATGTTGTCTTTGTTAATGGTAAGGACGACGTGGCTGAAAAAAAAATTGCATAAACTAAGACGAAACTTTTTCGCATAAAATGGTATTATTATTGGATAGTTTTTTTTATGTGTGAGGGTTTATTATTTAGCTATTGATTAAACAGTATAAGTTTAGGGAAGATAAGGGAAGGAGGGAGATAGGCAGACACGCTAGGTTTTTGCAAAACGCATAAAATGCTAGTCATTATTAGGTGATAGGTGTGCCAGGTTACACCCCGATTAGACTAGAGCTGAGTGTGAGAGTTACGTCTTCACTTTGAAAATCTTATGCTGCGTCGCTCCGCAATGTTCAGCGCTTCCGCATAATTTTCACGCATGCAATTTTTTTTTCTTGTTTCGATTCGGGATTATGAAACAACTGCGACGACGACGACGATGCCAAACAGACGTAGCGTCGTAGATGTTCTCATACAAATCATATCAATCAGCGACTGCGTTGGAGTATCTATTGCAGAGATTAGTTACGCCGTAATCATCTTATTTATACTCTCCAACATTTGGAGCGATGAGGATCGTCATTTCGAGAGAGAAAAAAGGAGTCCATTGTGTAATGGGGCTCTATTCAGCGAAAATTTTTGTCTAAAAGATAAATACGCAATAAACAGGGGAACAATGAGGGATCTATGTTATGCGAATCTGTCTTGCTCCTGTTCATTTTTAACGAGCTCACTTTCTTAAAGAAAAAAATGTATTTTTTTTTTGTAATCGTTGAAAAGATTTCAAAAAATTTAGCATGCCAGAAAGTGAAGACATGCCATAGTGAGTTTATGTAAAAGTCGCATATAAATTGAGCTGAATAGATACGTCAGCACGAAGCAGAATGCTGTTTTTAGGCCTCTCTGTCTATTTTGAAGTCAGGTAGGATACGTTAAGTAGCAATAGCTGTCTTCAAAGTAATGTGACGATTGATGATTTATTTTCATTTTGCGAATTTTCAACAAGCTTCCTGCTAACCCTGTTTTTGATGTTCTGAGAAAATGGCAATGTCAACAAATAGCAAAGGCTTGTTCTATCATGAAAACTAAATGATTAGCTCATACAGCACGCTCATCACTTTCACGTGCTAAACTCTCGTTTTCAGTTTCAGGGAAAGTTTTGCGTGAGCCAAAACAGTTTCGTTCGATTGGGAGTTGAAGATTAGACGATTATCAAACATCCTTAGAAACATGCACCATAATCATCGTTTACACTACGTCTTAATCATCCATCCCTACTCGTAAGCTATTGCATGAAATTTCATTCCAAGAAACTAGACTTGCCTTCAGATCATTCTCTGAAATATCCCACTTGAGTATTCCACGAATAGCAACAAAAAAGTTTGTCAGGCTTCATCCCTACAACGAGAGTCTGAAGAAAAGTACAAACGACAAGTTTAAAGTTACAAGGATAATAGAGCCCAACATGCTCATCTGGATCGTGTCATATTTCCCATGTAGACGCCACTTCAGCCCAGAATAATTCACAAGCTAGTTCCTCCACTTCTTATTAGTTAATTCATGTATTATGTAGTTAAGTACTTAATGCTAACTGTAAACAAGGAGCTTCCTTCATCTCCCTCCCTCCATCTGCTCTGTCCTCTCCGTAGTCCATCTTCTGACGAGCCAGTTTGAATGGTTGTAAATCGTTAGGTTTCCCATAATAAACTGACACAAGCATGATAACAACCACGCACATTGTAACTCCCCTAGAATGGGCCATAAATATGGGGATTGTGTGCCAGGAGGAGAGGAATGAGGAAAGTTGGAAGAAAATCCTTTCAAAGAATAACAATGAAATCTTTCAGACTGAAGACCGGACTGCATTGTTTTTACTTGGGAAGGTTTTTTATGCCACTTCCTGACTGTGGGTGTCGTGTCCCATCCATCTCTATCCATTTTGTGTGGAGTTGGCCAAGTTATTTTAACTCACTTTAGGTATCTGTATCACATCCGCATAACGAAACCCCACACATCCTGGTCGCAACTGTGGATCCATTTGTTTTCACTAAGCATTTCCATTCCGATTTCATATCCCTAGCAGACGAGCCTAGATGCTAGGCCTCGGTTTCGAAACATTTGAGGGAAAATATTTAGCGCAAGATGGGATATCAAAAAAGTGGGACAGCGTGTGCGTTGGGTCGGGATGGTGCAAGGTCTACAACGTAAATGAAGCGGTATTGGAGGTCGGCTTGCCCTACACGTTTCCTTGAAATGATCCAACGAAATGCTAGGTGCTATATTGATATGGAGCTTTATTGATATCCCCGAGCAGAACTTTTTTTTATTGAAATGTCAAAGTATCAATAAAAAGTCGGGCATAAACGTGGGATCAAAAGATTCCAAATGGTTCAGCTGAGGCTTACATAATCGGGAGGACACACAATCAAATCCCGTAATAACAAAGTTGGGCCAATATTATTGGCACACTTTTATCTGACTCTGGTGCGTAATGTAGAGGAGAGGAGGAAGGAGCAAACTTCATTAGCAATCCCTAGCCAACCGAACCGCATTCATCTGGCTGAGTCACTATATCTATTTGACATTAAAGCAGTGCCTATCTGCTTTAAAGGGCAAGCTGAAACTTTCTCTCCGCTTGTTTCATCCTTTCTTGAGCTATCTTTGCTCTTTCCGCTCTGAGCGTGATATCTCGCTGGGAGTGTTAGATTTCATGGAAAGCAAAATGCAAATTATCCACTTCCCAAAAAATTAAAAGTCTTAATTAAATAAAGATAATAATAGTCACACTGTGTACATATCCGTACTATATCCATTCATGTCATTGGAAGCTTTTATAGTTGAGTCTCCCTTTGTGACTCCCATCTCGCGTTGCAACCTGATCCCAGATTTATCATGGTCAAGTCGACTATACCGGATATGAGAGAAAATCGGGAGCAGCGCAATTTCCAGTTCCAGCCAGTTTTCTTTTGCTAACTTGAAAGCTAAGGGTAATTTGATAATGCTATATGCTTAGTCAGTATGTTTATATCTGAGGTGGTCTATTCCAACTATTATGTTTCTACAACAACAAATAATGACTAGGCTTCCTTTCTCTCCCTCTGCCCGTTATGAAAGGCGTGTAATTGCATAAACTTTCATTATCCGCTCGGAGATCGTTACGAAGCTGTAAAGGAGCGTGAGCGGTTATTAAAAACAACTTGATTGCACATATTGAAAGCGGGATGCTTGATAATAGTGTTGCTGCTATATTATCACCGTAATCATTGCTATCATTTTCTACTAAGTATAACGTGTTTTAATGAAAAAGGACAACTACAACTATATAGTTTAGTTTGTTACTGCTTTTTTGGAGAGTCACGGCCCAACCAGACCAACATGACATCCTGATAAGGAGCATACTATAAATATATTATGTACATATGTAGGTACTATAAATAAACCTACATTGATTTCTAAGCAATGATAAGGATGTGAATGGAGAAGCAAAAGGGATTTGCATGGCTTGTTAATTCTGTGATATGAAATGTTGCGAAATATTGGATTATTGAGGAACAAGCAGAGTTATTCGTTTAGTCATCAAAATCCGAATAGTCATAGATGCATTGGCCAACAACTCCAAGCTGCTCTGAGAATAAAATTTTTTATTGTAATCGCATGAGATTTCTCGAGAAAGAATCTGCGTTTAGCTGACTCCAATTAAATTGGGGAATGCATGTCAAAACAAAACTTGTTGTGAACATTGTTTCAATTCTTAAGTCTTCTAATTTACCTTATTTGAATTCTTAATTTATCCGAAGCTCAAACCGACTTTGTATGTTCCGTACCGAAGCATGATTGTGAGCTGGGATTTAGAGCCAACGGACACGTTGGACTTTAACAGTATTGACGAGAAAGCACTCTAGGCGTTTTCTCCTAAAACATTCCTTTACGGTGCTTAATCTTGTGAAGAATCAAAACTCTAACAAACCTCTACAAAGCTGTATTTCAACACGATGAAGTTTTTTTTGGAGGGGAAGACCAAATTTTATGGCAGTTTTCAGCATGGGAATCCATTTTAATTTGGGATACGCCATACGCAGTTTTACGCACTAGAAACTTTTTTTTGCTGACATTACATGATCCATTTTTCTCCCTCTAGGTATTTAGGAGAACAATATTATCGCTTGTTGCTGACAAGCGTTCATGTACTGCTTGTTTTGCTGATATGGCTAGACTGATAGGAGAAACATGTTAAAACTATATCCATCCCTTCCCTCTGGAACTGGAGGGGTGTAAAGGAGCCAGCTCAGCATATCATGTTTAACTAGGCGTGCACTCATTCTCAGACACAAATTAACTCAAAACATTTCATCCAACTTGGTAGCTCCTTTTTATCAGGGACTTTCATCGTCCCTGTTTGCTTCATTCATTTGGTTTTTTGGGTGTTGGTGAGTGATATGGCTTGGTGCGTTGAGTGGAGTTTGTATTTAGTAATGAAAGGTGAAATGAATACTTCATTAAAAAAATATATATTCAAATCTCAAATCTCCACCGTCATCAGAACCACTACCCTAATTCCGCTCGGTTAGGGATGCCATGTTTCCGTTTTCGTTCTAAAACGCTTGACTTGGCAAACATTTATGGACAGCCTGCGTATTTGGGCATAGCAAAACGAAAACGGTCTATGAAATAAACGGTCGTTTATCGTTCTAAAACGAGCACGGTGGCAACCCTATCAGATGGGTTCATAAAAATAAGCCACAGACCACATCTGATAGACCCCTGTTTATTTGAGCGTTCCTCTGAAATCCTCAGAGTTGCTGATATGTGGTGGAGTGGTTGGTATTGGCAGTACCCACTTGGCGGAACTTTGCTGCCGAATTTGGCCGCTCCTTTTTGGTTCGCTAAGTAATACAGGTTTCATTAGATTAGTCATATCAAATCATCTGGCTTTTAAGTATTTGGAGCTACATACTTCCATTTAACCTGGGAGCTGAAACACATTTTATTCCCCTGTCGGTAAATTTCAAATAGGTATTGTCTTCAATGGATGGATAGATTAATTGCCGTCCAACTGGACGTGGATATATCTCCAGAAGACGAACTAAATATGGGCAGAGGGGAAAGGTTGGAAAGCAATAATAAATAGAGATAAGGCATAAAAAATGCTGTGAACTGAGCTAAGTCTGAGACAACCCTTTATGAATTTTAAGCAGCCATTTAAGCCCAGTACAGGAGCTTATCTTCTGGCCATTTAATTCATGGCTGATGCAAGGCCTCTCCTCCTTTTCAGGTGGTTTAAAGCTACAAGAAATTTTTTTCTCCTTTTGAATATTTTATGTTAGTTTGCAGCCCTGCTCCCTGTAGAATTATTGTAGGGGGAAAAAAGGTGGAACAGAATGTTGCCATTCTTCTCTGCCAGAGGGGAGGAGCATAAATATTGAGGAAACAGGATAGAAGGAAGTTAACAGGAACATTATGTCCATTCATTTGTCTCGTCTGCAATTTGCTGTATGAAATACATGATTTTCATGACCCTCTTCTCTCACCATTATTATCGGCAAATTACCTTCATTCATTCAGATGCTCTCGGCCTGATCATAAATATTCAGAGTCAACTGGGAGCCCTAGACTATGTAGCTAAGATGGGGGGAAACTGTACATTTTTATGAATTTAAAGAAGAACAAGAATTTTTATGAATTCCCTTGGAACTGGAGTCTTCCTCCGAGCCAGTCTAGTCCTACCTGCTAGCCCATTGGATACCACGCTGAATTTAACTTTTGAAGCCTTCATCCCAATCTCACAGAGGGATGGGGAATAAGCGTAATTTTTTAGCAGTGAGAAGCCCCCACTTTTAGTACATGTTTAATGGTGGCAGAACGACATGTCAAACTTTTCTTTGAACGATGTTGCTCCTCTTTCCTCCATTTCCCTACAAGATCATTCCACAATGCACAACACAACATGTATTTTTGGTTTGAGCCAACTTTGGCTGATATGATGGTGGCTCCGGCTCTGGGAGTACTTTTTTGAATAGCCAACTTCTTCAACGTTTATATACAACGGTGAAAAAAGGGAATGGGATGTGATGCAAGAAGAAAAAAATGCCCTAAAGTCATTCCACACGTGATGATGATGAAACCTCAAGTACAGCTACAACTACAGGGCGCTTTTCCTTATCCCGTCTCAACCATCCAGGCAAGTATTTTTTTACTGTAATTTGGAGAGAAACTTGCGCTTGAGCTCGTCCCTTTAAAGACATTCTCCATCGTTTGATTAAGAATTAAGGGAATGTGTAGGGCCCCATCCTCATCTCTGCTGAGGAGGATGATGAAAGTACAGTGGTGCTTGGAGTGGAACTTTAAACAGCTTAATGAAGTTAGTGGGGGAAATGTGTAATGTGCAAATATTAGGGGAAAACGCTACCGTTGGAAGAAGTGGGATGGCTATAACGAAATACGTTACGCCTCGCCGTAAACCTAATGACACCATTTATTAATGGCTGTTGTAATGACTCAAAGTGAGGATAGGAATAAAAAAAGTTTTACATTTGCCATGATTGAATGAACTGCATCAATATACAGTTCCATGCCTCCAAGTCTAGCTGCTCTGCTTATGAATCGCTTTCCCATTTTTGCCTGTGGCTACAAAATTAAAAAACTTTTAATGAGAGCTATATCCCTATCCCAGCAAGGAAGTTGAATTACATCAAACTTGTTGTGTGCCCATTAATAGGAGCAGAAAAAGAGAAACAGAAGATGTGATATGGGATGGGGAAAAAGGACTTGTCCTACAATCTTGAGCTTCTGGTGTGAGTTGTAGATCGGGGAATTAACCCTTTTTGCAAAATCCAACCTGTCTGGATCCCCTGTCAAGAGATATGGTCGGATTACTGTAATTCAGGATTGTCATCAATTATACTAAACCTAACTTGACTATACGATTAGAGCTCCCCCAGAGACTTATATATTTATCTAGCATAGCCATACCATCATCATTTTTGAGAATAAGCTAAAAAAAACATAATCTCTCGGTACATTGGTCAGATTTCATTATGCTCATGGTTTATAACAGTTGATGTAAAATAGTGTAGAAGAGAAAGAGTAATATTTTTTCTATTAAATTCATGCCTGCTCTCTCCGCCTATTGATCTAGGGCTTGTGGATTCACTCACTCGAGTAATCAGAATGAGTCTCGTCTCGCCTCTAAAAAAGGCCAGATCATCAGAGAGTAGAAGCCTCACACCATGATCATCCTCATATCAAGAGCCGCAAAGCTAAAACTAACTCTGTCTAAACTACATTCTCTTCATTGCCATCATCATCCAAGCCAGCTATCTATGGCTGTATGAGGAAGTGACTAGGAAATCCCATAATAATAGACCCACACGCTTGTCCATTCTCCTTGGCCAAATTACATCCAGAATTATTAAAAAGCTGAAAGAAGCCAAAGCCAAGGAAATAGACAATAGCATCTCAATGCGCCATCAGCCTCCATCCTCATCATCAGACATTTCGACCGAGCGTTTAAGGTTCACTGACAGAAGTGGAAAAAGCACAAGCTGTTAGTGAGTCAGTGCAGTACTCCGAGTTCATCTTCTACCCATGAATAAATATAGGTAAAAAATTCATTGACTCCCAATCCTGTATAAATATACTACCGCTATTGAACTCTCCGAGTCGCAAGTGCTTCGCCTTATCTCATTGAGTTACAGAAAGGAAACAGACCCTCTTCTCAGCTCGACTCCTCTTATCCTGCACTTTAGCCAACGCTTTTTAGGTATCTCACAGATATAGCCAAGACTATAGCCATTATACCTAAGGTGAGTGCACATTTCGAAAAACCAAATTACTACAGACCTTTCGGTATACATGGTGGATGGTGTGTTGTTTTTACTCTTTGTACATACTGTTGGGCTTTGCTATTGCTACATCACTTGCTCAAAAGGAGAGATTCCACGACAAAAATGATCGGGATCATGATCATTATTGCAATGATGGGATGCGATGTGGTTCTTTATTTTATGAACTCTTCGTGCCTTCTGCCCTTTTATCTCTGCTTATATATATTTTTCTTCCTCCTCCATGTCGGGCTCCATACCCGCGATCCTTCCCCTATCAAGCGATGCCATGGCCTAAGTTAATAAAAGAACGGACCTGAGAGGGAGAAAGGACTGTGGCAATCATCTCATGCATTTAAATTCTCCGAGCAAAAAGGCAACTAAAAACATGACTCGTGGAATAATCATAATCATAATATGAAACGTTACGACACCATCATCGAAGGAGAGTCAAATAGAGATGGAGAGCGGTGACCGTATTCGATACAGAGCCAGGCTGAGGCAGATCGACTTCAATTTTTTTTGTCTTATCCCCCCTCTCTCGAGTGTTTTGCGATCAGAGTGGATTTTTACAGCATCGATCGATGTCATATTAACAACCGTGAGATCCATTGGCTCCTTTCTATTTCATTTAGAACATGACACGCTCAAAAAGCCCTATTAAACGCCTAATACAATTAATCTCTTTTGAAATCGTGCCATTAATTCTTGTCAAAGTCTCAAATGCATCGTGGATGCCTTCGTATAAAAGGAGAGCCAAGACAATTGGAATCACTGACCTGTGTCGATATTCGATATCGCTGCTGAAATGAGAGGAAAAAATGAAATCCAAGCCATACAAAACAATGCAATGCATTTAAACTTCATTTTTTCCCCAACAACCATCTTTGTCGAAATTAAAATGAGACAGTTTTCCTTTTCAGCCCCGTTTTGAATCCCTCTAGTGTACTAATCCTAAATAAGAAAGGATTGAAAGAAAGGGACATGAAATGTGCTGTTTCAT
Organism: Lepidocyrtus paradoxus; assembly: GCA_034696885.1. Lineage (NCBI taxonomy): Eukaryota > Metazoa > Arthropoda > Collembola > Entomobryomorpha > Entomobryidae > Lepidocyrtus > Lepidocyrtus paradoxus. The sequence continues at coordinate 51,122 of JAQGAH010000173.1, read as the reverse complement.
CCCCTCCCACTTGGTTCATTGGAACATTTAAAACTTCCTTTATCTTCGGATTTGCATGAGGGGATAGCAACCTTTTCAGAATGAGATACACAGATATAATTGACTATTCTCTCGACAACTGTCCCGTCCCATTGTCTTATCTCACTATATTAAGTAGAAAACTTTCCGCCTTGATTATTTCTCAAGCGGTTGCAGCTTCACGGGAATTTTGGTAAACTCTCAACAAGACCCAGAGTAAATGAGAAATCCACGAGCTGACTATATCTATTTGAGGCAGTAGAAAATCTCTCAACTTTCCTAGAAAAGATTGATATATCTCTCATACGACATATGCTTATCGCTAGCTCTGGCAAATACCAACTTTTACATTTATCTCTATATGAGCGTTAGAAAGAAGAACTAATTTAAATAACCCTCATACCATAAAACTTATCAAGCAACTCAATAAAAAGTATAGGGTTCCCCAAGCAACCCAAAGGATTGGAGCCAGCCACTCACCCTGAATGTAGAAGCAGGCGCTACAGGTCCGCCATAATAATGTGCTCATCATCCTAACCACTCTGTGACAAATAGGCTTAGGGTGAGGAAAAACATTTGCAATGAAAGTAACGTCACATTTAGAAAAAAAAATATATTTCTTTTGTGAAAGCAAGCCAACAAGTCCAAAAACAGAAATTCCATTTTCCTCCATCTTCGACAACACATTAGCCTGTCTCTTATATAGAGTCCGGCTCGAAATGTTTTTGAACGAAAAGCTCATCATTTGAAGAGAGGCATTTAGTAATCATACAGTTTACAAGAAATTCAAGTTATATTACAAAACTGTGCAGTATCTTCTCAGCATCAGACACTTCCTTATAAATCCATCTCCAAAAAATCGCACAATTTCATTATGATCTACGCTACACCTCAAGATAAAGGCTAGAGGACAGATGGAATGAGCCAGAGAGAAAAAATCTGTTACTTCTAAATTAAGAGATATGTCCACATTAGGATATCACATTCTCCACTCTTATATAGCAACATGTGCATTCATAAAATATCTTAAAAGAGTTCCTTCAAGAAGAAAGAGAATCCTCTAGTCCTTCCCATCTCACTGCAATGCATTATTTTAATGAAGAGGAGAGAAACTTAGGATGCAAGGGGGTGGCTAATATTGCATGATATTACCAACAAGACAGATAAAAAACGTTTTTTTTTATCTTTCTTCTTCTTTCAATGTGATAGAATCATAGCAGCGGAAAAAAAACGCTGCATGCAGTTTACATGAATATGTCATCCTCTCTCATTTCCCTATCCATTTTTACCGTTTGGGGAGGAAATTTTATTCCTAATTTAGAAAGAACACGGTAACGACTGCTCTCTTGATAGTCTAAAGTTAACAGAAATATATAGCGATAGTCATATTTGTCATGATAGCCCAACATTGGAATATAATATGCACTATTTCATTTACATTTGTTATGCCTTGCCATCATCATCATCATCTTCGCACCAGCTAAATACGGTTTTGGAATGGAACTTCTTAGAGATCTGAGAATAGAGAGGAAGGAGAATGGAGAAGGCGATGTGAAACCGAAGAAGAATTTTCTACCATAATTTTAAATTAGAATGGTGTACAGGTCTAAGCTCCAGTTCTTACTTTTTGAGTCTATTTTAACTCGAGAAAAAAACTATTCATCAAGAATATAAAAAGATATACCTTAAAGATATAAACGTGATGGTGAGGTGCGATAATATAGAGGAGCTGATGCTATAGTTGTTGTTGCCTATTACGCATATGGAGACATTTGGCTGGTGTAATGCTAACTGCAAGAAAACTAGGCTAGAATTAACCCACACATTTGCAGGCAGCTGGAAGGCCATTATCAGGAAGAATTTTCTTTTCAGCTTCACCACACCACCACAGCACGAGCATCATCGTCAGTTCTGCTCTTTGCGTTTCCCCCAAAACATTCCTTTGCAAGCCCATATCATGCATCGCCTGTAGCTTTGCGAGGAGCAAATATAAATTTTTCAGAGTTCCAGCTCACTCCACGGAAACAAATTTATTCCCACTTTTTCTCCATAATCGTGAGCACTTGCCTCGGCCCGAATGTGCTCATTCCTGTCAAACTCCCCAGTTTCGACAGACCCAACTCCTATTAGGAGAGCATATAGCACCGGAGCAACTTCGGTGATTTGTGAGAAACGAGCCATTTTAAGCCACACATTGAGCTTAGCAATTTTAAATAATCTCTTGAGTAACTACCTATTCATCTTCTGAGCTCGGCTAACCCCACAACGATCATCTTATCTCGGGAGAGGGAATACAAATATGCTAAACTCATACATGTAAATAACTAGATTTCCGTAATATTTACAAGAAACAAAATATAGCAACTTGGCAGTCGAAATAAAGTATAAAAAGGTCACTGAGATAATCTAATAATGAAAGTTTTAAAATCAACTTCTCCATCCTTTTCTCTCTCTCCTCCTCTGCCTCACTCTGAAATGGGTCTGGAGAGGAGAAAAAAAATAAATTGTTTTCATTTCTCCTTTCTCGCTCCTTGACTATCACTCTTTTCATATTCCTAATCCAGGCTGCCATGTGCCGCTGACATGTGCTGCAATCCTGATCTCTTTTCATCTCTCCCATTTTTTAAAAGAAACCACAGCCTGCTCACAAAAAATGTTGTTCCATTTCTTCAGATTTCTTCACAAAATAGTTCTGCCTGGATGCTATGATCATCCTCATATCATCTCATCTCAAAACCAACAATCCCGAATCCCACTTTATTCCCTGCTATTATGTCGCTTCCCATATGAAAGGCCTTGACTTGGGCACTGAATCGTCAACATGTAGACATGCCTCGGTTCTCATTCCTATCAAGCTGGAACTCTTTGAAAAAAACCCTTTGAAAGGGAAGGATAGTGATAAGGAAAAAAATTAGGTACATCTGTTTCATTTTACAATTATATATTTATTGCAGTCCACACGTACGCACACACGAAGAGCGATATATTTGTATTTCTCCAAGTATGAGTATGACAGAAAGAAAGAACGCAATTTTGTTTAAGAAAACACATTTCCATCTCTTGCGTCTGTTAAGTTAAGTACATAGTAGGAAATGGGAATACATAATGTGATTGCAAAGAAAGGGAAATCTCGACGCACGTGTCCTATCAACTCATCTTTAGAACAGGTCCCCATCTAAACATGCCGTTGCTTCAAAACCCGACCACCGTGATTCTCCAGTTTTCATCTGGAGTTTTTAAATCAAAAAGATATAGTGCTTGGATGACGTTGGAGGCTTTCGTTGTCATAGTCAATGCCCTCGCTCAGCCCTTGTCTCGCTTCATGGAGAAGTGGGAAGGAGGAGGAAATTAAATGGGCTTTCATCATCCCCACCTCAGCTCAGTCAACAGCAGATGTATAATGGTGGCAGTGGCACACACTGTTTAACTTGGCTTTTACTTAAGTAAATTTTCATATCTGTAGCAATCCTTCTGCCCATAACTGGGACCCCAGTGGGGCTGAGGCTACATGCTATAACACATTTATGTAGGTTAGGTAAGATAAGCCAGGTCCGATGGTTTTTTTTATAAAAGAATCTTTGGCATATTGCATTGTTGTCCCCATAAAATAAAGTGTGATCACTAATGGCCTACCCATTCCTAATGCCTTTCTCACTATTTTTTTTATCGCAGGGATATAAAAAAGTGGTCGACATGGTTGATTTTGTTGGTCAGTTCCAGAGTCAAAAGTTTCATTGATCCAGTCCAGTCACAACTGGAGTCTGGACAGAGGGGGGAAATAAGTAGAAACGTACAATTCTCCTTTTACGATAACCTGCTGAAGTGGAACAGGAAGGGTTTAAGGAATAAGATGGAAGAAAGCTGGAGATCCTTCCATTCGGCCGCCTATACAGCAGCTGGGATCCGTATTTTTTTCAGATTTTTCCCCCTTTCAGACCTAAAACAGCTTTAGCAACTGGCGACCCGTTCCAGATATTTTCATTTTCTCAAGACGTTCATAGTAGAATGCTCTAATCTTGTGTATGCCATACAAGGAAATAAATAACGTGAATGAGCAACTGCTCCAAATCCTTGTTTGTCATAAAGGCTGCCATCCGACTGTGGCAGAAATATCTTGTTTTTTCGTACATATGCCTATGACTATGTACGTAAATCTTGACAGTTTAACGTTCAGAGCATTTATATGGAGAAATTTTTTCTCTCTACAGCTATGTATGTACAGGTAGAAGGGGGAATATAAAAGCTGATTGTCGGTCTCAATCCATTCGAAAAATTCCGATGGATTTTGATGACTACTTTACGACTCACTTGGCTCACCATCAGTGGGGTCGTGCCTTGGAATGGCTCCCCCAGAGCCACCCCAATATTTCATTAGTTGGCCATCCAACATTGTCACAAAGTCACAATATTATTGGGAGAAGGGAACAATAATTATGGGATTTTCATGAGAGGGAGATGGTGAAATGAAATGTGATCTGAAATTAGAAATCCATTTCCCTCCCTTCCTCCTTCCCCAAACCGTTTGACACAATAGCTCTTGAATTTTATTAGATTTTCAGCCCATTTTCCTGGGGGTTGCATTGTCATAAAAATATAAAAGAAAGTGACCCACTGCCAGAAACTGTTTCCCGTAAACAATGATGATTTGCAGTTTTTTGTTCTGTTACCGCTGTGTAGTTTGTATTTTTTAAAAAGTACTTTTTTTCTTAAAAAAACAGTCAGAAATGGCACGACTTTTGCAGATTTATTGTCATCTCACGCAATCATTCCTTTCCGTCAGCTCATGTCATAGTCATGATCAATATCAGAAATGACGATGCTGAAATATCCACGTCCCGCGTAGTAAATTTAACCTTCATCATTCATCATCCATTCTGCCGAAGACTTCCCCATCCAACATTAAACTCAAAGGTAGTTACTGCTACAAAGTGGAGGATAAAAAGAGTTTATTTTTTGCAAGGAGTGCAGATTGTAAACACTCGCTGTATGACATCCGCATGTACAGTATTGACAGTCAGCCGTCAATATCATCAACTGAGTTTTTTTTATCACAGACAAATTATTTAACATTAGAGTTGGTTTTCGTTTGCTTCCCCCCGTTCATTTGCATTCCGAAACTGACCCACATTCTAATCCCTTCGATGTAGATGACACCAATTTTTTATATCACTTTTTACATTCAATAGAAGAGCCATAGTGCCTAGAGTCTGTTTTTATATTTGTTTATTTTAGCAAAAATATCTGCATGCACTGCGCATTTTTTTCACGAGTTGCGGAACTACATAGAAATAAAGAGCCCTGACATGCTAAGGATTTATCATCATATCATATCCAACTCAAAAACCTCAACAGCACCTGGATTCTTTTTTTCGCGAAAAGTATTCAACAGGAAGTTTGTTCACGACTCCAGTCTACTTTTTTTATACTGCAGTGCATGTGCAAACTGTGTCATGACATGGATCTTGCCTTTATCAAGCCATTATTATTGCCAGCCGATAGTTCCAACTCCAACAAATCATACATATTTATATGCTGATCCAAGCTAAAAAAAATTGCTGTAAGACATGTGTCTTGGAGGTAGATTACGTTGCATGAAACGAAAAGGGCAGGAGTGGGTAAGATGATGATGAGGATGACTATAATTTATAGGGATAGTAAAAAGCCAATGGTGATGGTGCTGTGCCATTTAATTATTATCTTTCCTTGAGCATATTCCTCCTGACAAGGGGAAGGGGCGACGTGGCAGTGTTCATTTCACAGCCACAATATCATCATGCGTGTTGGACAGACAACGACAAAGTACAAAAAAAACAGCAACTCTCTCGCATAACCACCCACACAATCATATCTATTTTTTGTTTGCTGATGCCATACGCTGGCTCGTGGTTAGCAAAAATCCCAGTGCATCTCTTCAAGCCATTTTTTGTCACAGAATGCAGACGTGTCTAATACGTAAAAAGTGGATTATCATCCCAAGGAATAAAAAAATGTGGTTTTGATACAAAAAGTACTAAGCAAATATTTAAAATATCTCTTATTCATAAAAAGAATCAAAAAATTATTTTCATTCATCCCATTCAATAAGAAGGTAAAAAAAATGTTGGTCTCACAAAGGTAAAAAAAGACGGAGCAAATATTTCTCTTTCAATTCAAAAGATTAGAAGACCACTAAACATTCCTCAAGATCATAAACTATTGAGCGGTATGCATCAAAATACAAAGAGACAGGCTAAAGTTTACTTTTTAATCCCATCATTAATCATCATTATCATTAGTTCGCTTAGATTAGTGCCAATAAGTTTGTGTATCCTTTTGAGGATGAGCGCGGTTGCAGGTGCAGCATTCAGATTATATTTATGCGAGGTGTGTGGCTTTGTATTGTGCCTACTCTTGGATTATGAAAAGGCGCATTAGTTTTGAATAAATCTCATCCCCAGATTAATTTATCGATGGGGCTCTCACTATCCTTGGGAAGAATTCTGGTAATAATCAATCACCTCTTTAGATCATCCTTTCTATCTCACCTTTAGCCTCTGATCTATAAAAGCACCGTAACCGTAAGGCTAAAATATGATGACGTGAAGAGATAACTAGCTTATGCAGTACTCAGACAAATGAATCCCCTACCTATTAACACCGCAGCACCCAAACCAACAGCTTTTTCAGGATTGGCGAAAAAACGGATATTTCTCGAAGAATGGCTGATGATAAGGATAGATGCTGATGATCAGGATGATCAGGATGATAACTACAGCAGTGCAGTAGTGTCAGGTAGATGCGAAAGGCATAACAAAAGTTAAAAGAGTGCAACGATCGGTTCGGTTGGCTCAATAATACTCGCAGCCTCATCATCATCAGCCCCTTCCCTCTCGTTCAGCGTATAGTATTGCATATGTAATTATATTTTTCAAATACCTCTGCACCAGAGCAACAACGAAATGCTCTTAAGAAATGATTATCACCCCCGGAGCAGTAAAAGCCCCTATCATTGTTCAATTCCAATAAGAACATAATGTGAGCATTTGCTCAGGTGAGGAGAGTTCGTGAAAATGGGACTTTTCGTTTAATCCACACAATACATTTGAGATAACAAGCCACGACAGCATACCATTATCTTGAGCATTTTACTAAAAAGATGTAGAAAAATGGTTGCCTTTCTTTGTTCGAAAAATGTGAAACCGAAACTGGGGGAAGACAAAGGAGAGGAGTCAACAGGAACCACTTTTTTCCCCTCTGTTTGAAATTTTCTTCAGAAAAATTTATCTACATCGCTCAGCTCTCATATGACAATGACTCTGTATAATTGACACGATTTTTTTCACGGATTTTTAATTATCCCAGTGAACTAAAACAAGGAAATGCCAGTATCAAACAAGTACTTAGGGATAAATAAACATGATGAGGATGATAATATAATGCATTCCCTCCTTTTGTTTTGGGCCAAATCCCAGGGAAATTTATTACCTTTCGAAACTGACTAATTCACTCGTTAAACATTCAAAACAAAAAAGTCTCTCCAACTCTCATGAGTATACTTCAATAAATTAGCGATCACGTGTCAGGAAATAAATCAGGTTATCCGACACCACTCTCCCAGCCCATACCTATAGCTAGTCTAATTAATTAGCGTAAATAATGCTCTGCACAATAATTGCGAGAAGCTAGACACAAGCCCTTATGTCAACAGCTACTTTATCAATTCCACTCAATCCCTTGATTACCTAATAGTTGGTTTGAAACGGGAAATCGTCATGATCATCATCATCATCAGCAGCAGCATAATCATATCTTCCGTTGAAACACCGTCATAATCATCAGCCCAGAATTGAGAATGAGGCTTTCAATTGAACGAAAGTTGAAAATGAGTTGATGCTAACCAACCCAACAGTATTCCTCATCATTCCCATTCATCACTGTAATAATCTCCGTCATGTCGTCATCTTCTCCTTAACTTGTGGCTTAGCTCATGCTTGTCGATGATGATGATGATGACTCTAGAGGGACTTGTTTTACAAAGTAAAAGGATGATGATGATGATGATGATGGAGATATTATATATCTGATGTACTTTGCAAGTGGGATTGTGACTTCTGAAAATGCAGTTCTTCCCAAAAAAACATATTTCCTCTGCTTTAATATAATGGCTCATCTATGACAATGATGACGACGAGAGCAAGTTAGGCAGTCTCTTGTGCTCATAATGCATAAAATTAATAGGGGACGGTGCTAGTAAACAGCGTGATTCAACATGAGGCTTCTAGTTAGTCAAACGAATTAGACAAAAGTATAGCGCATTTAAAATATACATCTTTTTTTCAGCTTGGATGACAACCCGCAGATTCATCTCTCTCCAAAAGAAGTTCTCATCTACTAAGCCCATATACTCATTTTATTATTGATACTAAAATAAAACCAGCAGAAATTTTGAGAAACCGTCATAATAGGCTTCTTTGGGAAAAAAAGATATCCCATTTGGCTACATTAGCATCTGTCTTTACGTTCTGCGGTGAAACGTTTCCCCTTGTCAATGAGGGGGGAGCTGTAATGCAGCGAGGAAAAGTAGCGAGGGTAAAATACCCTTTTATTATTATCATTATTATTATTATTACTACAGAAAGGAGATAACTGTGTTACGTAGCAAATTACACTTTTTAGTAACAAATCTTCACGAGAAAAAAAAAACTAGTTGTAGTTATATCTCTGTTGGTTTTTCAAGAGCGTGGTTGACTCACGGACGATCCCTGCCTCTATCGCGGCGAGACAAACAAGGACAAAAAGGAAACTGTGATAGGCTTTATTAGCAACAATCATAAAAAGCAAACACGACTCATTATAAATTATTTGATTTATAATGAATTACACCCATTTAACTGCAGAAATGATAATATTGTTTTAAGACTAGAAATCGGGGAAAGGGAAATGAGCATTGGCTATGAACTAATGAAATATGGCTTTAATCCTTTTCCACATCTTTCCCTAGCCATTGTCTTACACGGAGATCATATCGTCACTGAATATGAAACTGATAATAAAAAAACAAGTTGATTTAAGATGGATGTGGATTTTTTTTCTTGTAAACTCGTTATTTGGGAATATAGGCTGTACTATAGCTGCAAGCACAACACCGACAATGCTCAACATTGTCATCACCCTCGTTTGCATCGCGGTAATTAGAGACTTGTGAAAAAGTAAATATAAAAAACTTAACTACTGTTTCACTCCTCCGCATATTTACTTTAATGTAGAGGAGGGGAAGAAGGGGGAAAAATGCAAATCCCATTTTTTTCAAATTGGCATACGCATCGACTTTCCATTGAGAAATGTTAATATTGCTGTATGGCAATCAGTCTAGTCATCAGGAGCACAGCAGGACGTCAATTGACTAGGGAATCAAGTCAAAAGAAGGAGGTAAATGTCAATATTTTTCATGAGAGATTCCACCTACAAATTTCACACAAGAGGGGCTCAACAATGAAGCCATAGTTAATATAGCAGGCTAACGGTATGCACCATAACTAATACTGAAAAGTAGACTTTGTAAGGGCCTAATTCTATGTACAGTTGCTGTCACGGGGTAAAATAGCAGGCGCCTTATTTTACATAAAAAAAGATGGATAATGATCATGTTAGCACAATATAAGTGCAAAGTGTGTGGAGTTTTTTAGTTAAGTTTTTATATGCCTATGATCATTGTCTCAATTTTAAATTGAGTGAGCAAATGCCAAGATTACATCGTACTTAGTTAAGTATTTGACATTTTCCCTATTCCACTTTCTTGAAGAATGAAACCTTAACCGAGGTATTCACATTTTCCGCCAGATTTCCCTATTCGTCTTCAGATTTCGGTTTGATTAGAATGGAGGAAGAGCTAATCCTGAATAAGGGTAGCTACCTTAGTCTAAATTAGCTTTTAATTAAATTTAAGTGAGGATCCTTCCAGCACGGTAAAAATTTACAACTGGGGTAAAACTCCTATCCAAATATTCGTCTTACTTTTGTCTTACATGAACTATGATCTAGGAAGAAGTTGTTTTCTTTAGTCATCGTCACCCTCTCTCAAAACATGAGTAATTTTTTGTCAGCTTTGTTCCTCGTTTTTTTTTGTTAACAAAACTACGTATCTTTGTATGTGCTTGTACACATCCTTTAACTACATGACTAATAGGTATCTGATTTGTTTTTAACGTTTGTAAGCATTGTTTTCCTTAGCCCATGAGAACAGCTCTTTTTGTGAGTGGAATAAACTGCTTTTCCAAATTGCAGAGGAGTTCAAACAAACTCAACTCACAAATACGAAATATATGTATTCTTGCTCACTCACAAGCAGAGCTCATGATGATGAGGATGATGATGATGATGATGACTAAGCCATCAAATCCAAGGAGTTTCTATGTTTTTACAAGTTAGAGCTTCTGCAATTAGGGATGGGAAGAGAGATGGGAAGTTGGTTTATGTTTGGATTTTAAATTATAACAACTCTGTTATAGTGATACAGGAAGTTTCACAAAACCGTTCATAAAAAAATATCGTACGAAACTCTAATTTGTTTTCGCTTCATCCCCATCATTATAATAACAGAGACAGCTAATCAGTTTCTCCACCGAGGAGATAGTTTCTTTCGCATGTATTTTGTAGCCTGTTGGATTGTGCAAGTGGGATTTGGCGATCGCCATCAGAGCGTCGTGAGCTGATTTCAAAATTCACGATTAGACAGGTGGTTCGTGGGCGGATGTCTTTCGTGAGTCAGATGCCAATTGTGGGGCTTAATATAAATTAGTTGTTCGTCAAATTATATTGTTCTGTAAATGAGACAGGGGTAATGAAGATGCATTGCGACGTGCGCAAATAAACAGGGAGGATTTATGCTTATCAATTCGTTACGGATAAGTAGGCATCCATATAACCATCCCACCATCCACCACCACCCTAGTCACCAACGACACTCGAGGATTGGAGCAGATCTTAATATTCCTCACAAGTTCACAATGGGACATTGAAACATGACAAGAAAAAAATGAATGGCTTAGATGAATTATGACCACCCGTAATTAATGGTCAGCAGCTTTGTTCAACCAGCAATTAATTTAGCTTTTTTTCAAAACATAACAGTAATAAATGTACTATTGTGATGGGTTCCGCTACCGTCTCGGAATCTAAAATAGTTCCCAGCTCCCTATTCAATACTAATTAATCACATTTTTACATTTGCTGCCATTGTTGATTGCGTCAAGCGAACCAGCTCCAACTGTCTAAGTGGCTATCAAGCGTGTTGTAACTCCTCTTTAATTACGGTCGCAGAGTTGAGATGTGAAACTTGCAGACGTAGGCATCAATGAACCTTGTCCGGAGGGGAAGGAGGATATTATTTACTTACTGCCTACATAACTATATCCACACTTTCTACAATGCTTTATGTCTTTGAATTACTTTTATAGCTTCCCACCCAGCTATATGACGCCTCAGTTGCAACATATTACATCCACTTTGTCCTTGCATCGGTCACAGAGAGAAACAAAACACAAAGGGAAATTTCTAAAAAGAAAACAACCCCTGCTTAACAGCACCGTCTCATCTCGATTTACTTATCTGGGAAGAGAATCTTGAAGGAAACATCAAATAATATAGTTACAAATACTTTTCCCCCTTTGTCCTCCCTCTCGATAGAAATCTAAGGAGGAGCAAAGACAATCGACAGTTTACATGCAAAATATGTCATTTTTATGACGAGCCAGTAAAATTAGCAATTACATTAGCTATTATTGTGGTAGCCTGACATTTAAAGCTATTTTGAGGTTTCTGGGTTAGCTAAATGAAGCATATGAGGAGGGGACTTTATGCCAAGTCATATATCATTTCAAGAAAGGGAACTGATAGAGATAGCATTGCAAAGAGCCTTTACTCTTTTTTTTATGATGTGATGATGACAAAGATGATTTGACACTGACACTTTGACTTCACCTTCTGTTAATTTCCTGTGTAAAATTAATGCATTAAGATGCAGGAGGCCGCTATTTGATGACATCTGCTTAAACAATTATATCTGTTAGCTTTTCGCTCAAAGCCTTTCTCTTTCCTTCCACTTGTCATTCAATTCATCAAATTAGAAAGCCGTCCTTTGGTTTCAGCACGTTTTTTATATTTCATTTCGCAAAAACATCATCTTTTCCCAAAGCACATTTGAGTTGACGAGCAAAGTGACTTGTCTTGATGGTAACTTCGATAGCTAACAAGTCAAATAAGAAGGTTGCCGTTATAGTCCCTTTCTATCTAGAACGAGTTGATCTCAGCACCAAGCAGACGCTGTCGATCTAGAAGCACACTAACCATCAGAAAGAACAATAAAAAAATATATGCCATGCATAAGTCGAAACCATGTAAGTCATCATCACAGTTGGACTCTGTGTAGGTGGGCCCTTTGAGCTCCAAAAAAGTCACCCTAGCTGATGCTCACCATTTGATTTATATTTCTTTACTTCTTTGACTCTTTTACATGGAGCTCAAAAATGAATAGACTGAATGGCCTTTCTCAAGGAAGAGTAAAAAAACAAGCTCATTAGTGAACGGTGACTGACTTGATGTGATAACATAAAGTCATGAAGAGTTACGTGAAAAAATGATCACAGCAGAATGGTAAAGGGAAAGAGAGAAATTAAGGGGATCCAATTCCTTTACGATCTTCACGTTTCGTCTTCCCTCGCCAAATTTTAAGAGCTGAACGTGAGACAACAGAACCATCTAACATATTTATAATATCCATGTCTACACCTTACAATGAAAAGGTGGGCTAATGCTAAATTATTCCCAACTTTTTCCCATTTTAATACATTTCTCTCGACTCAACTCAGGAGAATAATATTTACCCGTGTGAGCAAAAAGGAGGTATGAAGCAGGCTCAGAGATATACGCATTTCAACACGAAATCTACATGAACTTCCCCTCTCCCCACTCCACTAATTAGCTCAACTGAGCTGGGGAAGATATCTGATGAGAGATTGGAATTCCACGGAGAGATTATGCCAGTGAGCCAACTGCACATGAAACCACACAAGTCTCCATCTTGATTTCACAAGTACGCTCTATATTTCTGATGATGGATGGAACTTTTTTAGAATCCGCAGTTAGTGGCTTTCCAAAAGTTGTGCTATATCAGCAACCAACTTGGCTAGACTTTTTTAGGAGTGAGTGACACTCCAAAATAAAAACTGATAGCTCCCGCATAATTCCCAGTATTAGTCTTCCCATCCCTGCCCCACTCCTGTTGGGGGAGGAAGAGCTGTCTGTTCTGCAGAGCGGTTCAGTAACATCCGTATCATATCACATTATAGGTATTAGACTTACATAATTTGACTAGACTGCTTACACTCTCCTCTCAGTTTACAACTTTTTTAAACTGGAATTTTCATAGTGACATATAACACCTCCCTCCCACATTTTACACATTGCTTCATTTCTTTTCAACTCGTAGTTTTCCCATTTCTCCAGTTTCATTGTCTTTCCCTCCCCTCCAGTAAAAAAGTTCGGGGAAAAAGTTGGGGCTGAGGTGTCTCAAAGACTCAAGTTGCTGACAGTGAGCGAGCTGGTTTTTTTCCGAAGTGAATATTCAGGAGGAAGAAGAATTAGTTGGAAGCATAAAATATAAAGTGTTATTAAATCTTGCAAGTAGATTTTTTAATGAATCCTCTACCGTCTTAAGATGACTACTACTTTGTATGGCGGAGGTAGCTATTATGCAGGAGCTAAACCGTTGACCGTGTAAACACGGTTGTGAATGAGTGAATGAGCGAGCAAGACAAGATTGGCGAGCTTTACCTGTATTTTACACCACCAACGGCACCATTCCCACTCCCAGCCGGCCCAGACTGAGAACTCGGTGAGCTGGAAATGGACAACACTGCAGCACGATTCTTGTCAGTCATTTTTGCAGACTTTTTAGTTCATCCCTCACAGTTTGACAAAGATTCTTTCCCTACTCCAACTTTTCACCTTTTGCTGGGATATTGTCAATCAGCCACTCGTGAAAGGATTTCTTGGACAAGTTTCTCTAACCAGAATATATGTTTGGAAGATTGGAACAACTCGGGATCGACATTGGACTGATGACCGTAACGAAATGTGATAGCCTCTTCCAGAGCGTATCAAAGAAGAAAGTTTTTCTGACGGGAACGGAAATTTTCTTAATTCAATCAATTTCCGTTCTTTGCTCCGGAAGGGAAAGTTTGCATGGGTGGAGATTAACCGGAGTAAAATCCAATTGTTCAGTCAAGTTCTAATTATACAATGTTTGCTCGTGAAAAGTTTACATTCCTGTAAGTCGGTGAGGAAGACAATTACATAATTATTATTCTGTTCCGCGTGAATTTAACTATCAAGCTAAAGTCCGAACAGAGTTTTGCTTCGTATTTTAGGAGAAAACAATAAGCGACATATTGTCCTCATTCCATTTTACCGAGGGATATTTCCACAATAAATATTACAATTTTAGCTTTACACGTCCAAAACAACTCCCATCATTTTCCACAACACTCAAACAAAGTCCATTAATCAGAATGGAGTAAATATGCCACAGCCGTTCGAGTTGGAGCCCCAGCGCTTGGTCTGCAGATAACTGGTTGATTATTGAAATGTTTCCAATTATAAACGAGAGGAAGTCCAGGAGCACTGTAAATATCTCAACGTTATTCTGATACGAAACCCAGATGGAGTTATTTTTCACACTCCTTTATTTTGGGGCCAAGTGAGCCATTCACCAAAAAAACATAATTTCCTTTGCTTTTCCTCTCCTCACCCAAATCCAAAACACGTAACGTCTTATTATATCCTTCCAAGAGTTACACTACTTCCGCTTACAAATCTCAGTATGGCAGAAGACCGATCAAAGATTAAAATACTCGAGTGGGTCGACACATAAAACAAAATCATCCACAAGGAAAAAATCAGATGGAGAAGAAAACAGCAGAGGAAAGGCTTTTACTTCGTTTCCTCCTCCTGAATCTCGACAATCCTGATTTGGCAAAAAACGTGATGATGATGGTGACGGTGACGGCAATCGCGAAAAATGACTCTCTCTCCTTCACTCATTCATCGAAGGAAGTCGTCTGAATGGCAGTCCCAATCCATTATTCCTATTTCACTTTATCCATGTCCAAGAGATTGTCTCTTCAAGCTCCTTTTTTATTCATCAGCCTCTCCACACCGCTCAGAGAGAAACGCATAGGTATGAAAATGCCAATTGTTCTACTCCGCACTTGCAATACTGACCATATGTCAGAACACGGCAATGGTTCTTTATCCCCTCTCTTCTCATAATAGATGTTAACAGTCTCAGAATGGTTCCTTCTCGTTGCACAACACACAATTAAAACCAGTATGAAAGAAAGGAGGAACAAGTAAGAGCCGATTTTTTTGGGATTTGCAAGTTGCCTCAAATGATATTATATTTTCCCCTGTAGTTTCGCAGCAGCTGCGACAAACTTGCGAGAGCGACAGGAACAAAGCACGTAGTTGCTCCTTTCTAATCAGAACGCAAACTGAGCCCAATCGAAGGGAGACCTGGTGGAGTAGTTCTGTGAGTAAAGTTGTACACGACGAGCAGTCTGCTTCATAAGCTGATATGAAGAAGGAAAAAAAATACTCATCGCCACCATCCCCACCAACCACACAATGATCATGACATGATCACCAATATCATGAAATTACTTTCTTCACGGACTCAACTCTTCCCCCATCATTCTCTTCCTATCTAATGTAAATCGCGTTTTTTTTCTCTGCCGTTGAATTACCAACGTTAAGTTGGAGCTTTATATGCGTAGATCTCTTTTTACTTAACTTTACGTATGTTTTTTTTTGGAGGAACACGACTCAATGCATATAGCTTATACCTATATCAGCAAGACATTGGATTATACTTGCTCAACTCGAATATTTCAAGTATCTGTGTATTTTTACAGTCGCTATTGTCTCTACTTTGATTTTTTTTCAGATCTGCGAAAAAAAAATCACACATGCTCAACTCGATAATAGGTGTGAGGGAACGAGGGATGTTTTTACGACTTTCCAGTTTCAAAAAGCTGATTGCATAACACTGATAGTTTCCTTTTTTCCAGCTAGCTTCCCCACCTATACTGAAGCTTGGCTGTGGATGTGAAAGAAAGGGAAATTCTGAACATTAGAGGGATTTTTTTCTCTTATTCCATGGTCACATACATCTATAAGCATAATATATTATGGGAGTTGGATTGGAGTTTAGTTATGCAAAGTCTGGATGATCCCTTTCCCCTTGTAAGTTGGTAGTACTCTGCTTGTTTCATTGCCAAAGTGGGAAAGTATTTTGGAAAATAATTGATGCCTTGTCTATCTTAGGTTTGTTTCCTTTTCTTGTAACTGTAGAAACGTGTGGAGAGTGAGCGAGTCCTCTCTTCCCATTTGTTTGCAATCGGCAGTAACAACTCGCTTTGTTCAGTTCGCATGAGAAGAGCTGAATTGCAAGGGAATGCGAGAAGTTGAGCTGGCTCCACTTTCCTATGCACTTTTTATTTATGCGGAGGAGTTCTCATTCGCGTTAAAACGGCTTAATGTTCTTATCCTTCGAAAAGTGCAATTTGGTTTGGTGCTCTTTTTTTCAGAGAAATAAAAGTAACGAAACGCATGTGGCATTTAGATGGGTTTGATAAACTTGTTTTTTTAGTCATTCCTTCATCCCATTTTCAACACAATGTTTGCATTAAGCTTATTGCATAATACCGTGTGCTGTGTGCCCTTTTCTCTTCTTAACTGCTTTTGTAAGAATCCAGAGTGGGAAAAGCGATGTTGATTTTTTGCTCTGCAGGCTGGCCTGGCGCTTCGCTGTATTGGGAGAGGAGACTGGGAGGTAGCAATAATGTTGGGAGCTTTATAGCGTAAATGTTTATCTTTGGGATGGATCAAGAGTGGGAAAATTAGCTCAAAAGTAGAGAAGGGCCGATAAGGCGAGTTAATGCACTCAGTCCTGTTTCCAGCATCAGCTATTATTCCACTTTTCCCTGGTTGTTGGGGGCAATTTTTATGAGGTTCAGGTTTCCAGATAGAAAAAAATATACTTTTTCAGCTCTTTAATATGTTGCTGGGAGTGAGGTAGCTGAAGTTGAATGGAACGCCGGTTTTTTTTTTAGTCAATTCAACAAATGCAATATTAATAGCAACATATGTTGCGCTTTTTCAATATGGAAATAACTCCTACACAATTTAACTGAGTGTGTCTACCGTGGTAAATGTTTCTGGATGACAAAAAAATCGTTTGTTTTTTGTTTAAACTCAGATGAAACGTGTCATTGTCAACTGTACGCATGTATGAATTGGTGAAGTGTTTTTTTGCTGTGCATACTCACTTTTCCCACATGCAATGTTCAATTTAATTCGTTCAAAGTTTTTTTCTATCTTCATATTTATGCACATGCCAAACAGAGGCAAGAGGGATGATGCTGGTGGAATGTGGCAATTGGTAAATATCTCTGACAATGGAGGAGCACAAAGAGAGATGAAGAATTTCCCCAGCAATATCAATCCTTTCGATGGATTCTCAATTCCTATTGCCGGCTCTGCTGAGTTCAAAGATTCTCCATCTCTGCGGAGAGGCCGTTGTTGAGCCCTTTGTTGTCTTTAGCTGCCATATATACATGTGAGGTGGGCTCGTAAATGTGACGCATGGTTACAAATGACTATGTTCACTAAAAAAAATTGAAGGATGACGATGGAAGCTAATTTATACGATCTGACGTTGCGCTCCCGAGCACTGCTCATCTCACATTGCAGACTCTGAGCAATTTCCCCTATATAATCTAATGAACTTGATTGTTTGGAAGGGAGCGGGGTATAAGTAAGTGAAATATAGATAGGGAAACAAATAAGTTACTCACGTCGAGGAGCTCGCAACGAAAACAGAAATTCTTGAGTGGAGTTATCTACCGCGTTAGTCCAAGATGGCATGCTAAGATGAGGGAGAACACTTTACCATCTAATTTCGCAGTGAGTTGGCTGCCTGAGCAACAAGGAGCAGACCAAATTCACCACCACCATACAAAAACTCACTACCATCACTGCCGACAATCACAATACAACTAAGTTTCAGGCATGAGGAGCTCTGCAGAAATAAGGAATTTCGACTTGAGTACAATACATAGGCCCTACATGAAGCCGTGGAGGCCAGCCAAGAGAGAAGGAGTTTAACAAAGTGGAAGAGGAATGTTGCAGAGGATCTCCTATCATCATTGCAAGGGCTAACCCTAGACAAACATGAATTGCATTCAGAGCCAGCTCCATGTCGTGGTAACTTCCATCATGGCCATGGGTATCTTATACCTTCACCAACAGGAATGTATATAGCCGAACCACTATCAACAGACCAGACCAAATAACCAAACCATCATCACTTTTTTCTTCTTCAGTCTCCCAAATAACATTCATCTGCTCACTTTGTCTATCGCAGAGAAAAGTTATCTTTTTGTTCTTTACTGAATGGGCTATGTACATATGGCTGCTCTTGTGACTCCTCTCCGTGCATCTCCCTTCATTGTTGTCCCCATGCACATGTGTCATATCTCGTTTGCAGCGAGAGCCTTTTCATTCTTCAGGCCTGCACTCTGTTTTAGGGAGAACTCCAACAGTCTATTAGATCCCAGAGAGAATTAAGGGCAAACACGAAAAAATCGTAGCTAATGCTTAGGGAAGAACGCGTAAATTATGTGATGTGTGAGGGTCTGAGATGGGGATGTTAAAGGGAAGCATAATGCCTAAAAGTTGATATGGTAGGTGGTATTGGCTAGAGGAGCTTCAACATTCCTTAAATGCGACCTGCAGCCTAAACTTGATAGAGCCTCAGTGGCGAGGTTACTCATTGCTATCCATTTAAAGCCCATATATTTCACCATTTATTGTAGTCTGTACGGGGGTGGGTGGTAGTTCAAGAGAAGGAACAAAGTGTGACAGATACACTGACATTGCAATACAATATATCTACGCTGCATTCTTGGCAACAATAATATTGCGCATAATTTCTTCGCCATTACAGTCAATTGCTCTCTCTAGCCTTCATACAAAGAGCGGAGGCGTAAAAGAAAATAGCGTTTTTTTCTTAGAATTTCCTACACACTATCATTACATGAATGAATGGGAGCAGAGCTAACACTGCAGAGTGGAAAGTGATGGGATCACACTCTCGATCCTCAGCCTCGAATTAAAAGGAGAGAAATTACTATATGAATACTATACAAAAGTTAATCATTTACTCATACATCGAGATAAAAAAATCCTCTTTAATTTCTACCATGCAGACTCAAATCATATGTATTTAAATATTTTTATGTAATAATTATCCCTATGCAAAATTAGCAAGCTTAACAAGGTCTCTCTTGCATTGGTATGAAAGTTTTTTCGAATACCAAATTGGTTCCGTCTGAAAGGAAACATGTTGGAAAAGTGTGTAGCTGATATGTACTTATTTATTTGTGGATGGAGCCCAGCATGTCTGTGCTTCATCGCTCCCACACGCACAAAATTCTTTCTCCCATGCGTATATACAGCCATCAAGATATTTCGGTATGGTGGTTATCAGCTATATAAGCACACACACGCGACAAACATAATAATACATATAATCTCCCATATTGATACAAAATACTTAAGTTGATGTGTGAAGAGGGAAAAAAGGAGACGAGGAGGGTGTGTATTTTCTCGACCTTTTCCTCTCTTTATAATATTTTTATGCGATAGGAATAAGAATGTTGAAGCTGTAGTGAGCTGAGAGCAGGCCAGTTGTATAGTTTTCGTTATCGCCCAACTCACTAATTTTTTTACCCCTTAAAGTCTACACCAGAGTCTCACACTCTTCCACTCGTAAAAGTTCCTGGAGGATATTTTTTTTCTC
This sequence comes from Lepidocyrtus paradoxus, assembly GCA_034696885.1. NCBI lineage: Eukaryota > Metazoa > Arthropoda > Collembola > Entomobryomorpha > Entomobryidae > Lepidocyrtus > Lepidocyrtus paradoxus. Next base: position 31,207 of record JAQGAH010000173.1, on the reverse strand, counting down.
CATGGAACTGAGTAAATGGTACCAATGGTGACAAGCGGCACCACCGCCACCAAAAAAAGAACGGCAGCTTGCATATGGATTTTCCTCTTGATATTTTTTCCCATCTAGAGCTAGGGAGAGAAAAAAATTCTTCTCCCTCGTCATAACAACACCATTTCCCGTTTTACTTTTGCCCTCATGCCATTTCAAAACTGGGCATGTTGCTTCCCATATTTTACCAGTCAGGTGGAAAACCATACATGGGATGCTTTTTTTTTCTCTCAGTGAAATGACCGAGAGGGGACAGAGTGAAAGCACATTAGAGGAGAGCTGGGCTCAGCTCTGTTTTGTGATTAGAGTAGGTTACCACGTTACGTTTTCCACACTAAGCTTTAGTTTAAGAGCGCAACTGGACATGGCAGAAGGTAAATGTAGCATGTTTCGTTAAATTAGACTGGCCACCCGTAGACCCCGCAGAAGTTAGGTAGTGCACCCACGTCATTCAGAGAAAAAAATGAAGTATAGATTTTAAAAGGTTTTCTTACTCGTTCCCTTCCCCATTTAACCCTTTTTCTTCCTATATCGTGTAATCACCATTCCTACTTATTTTTTTACATGCTAAGTACCTACTTTACCTAAAAAATCATAGCCATGCCATTTGGGATAAGGAAGGTAAAAAACCCCAGAACTGGTATGTCTGTATTATAACATGAAATTGCAATTGGCATTACCTAAAGTGTATTTTTTCTAAGAAAAAAGCTACTTTTTTGATGAAAATCCTACGGCACGGTTGAATAAGCGTTATCACGAGACATAAAAGGTTTTTTTAGGGATGTTTTGAACGTCGAATGATTTGCTTGCATTGCATATTGATAAATAAAATATATCAGGGATCGAAAAATGTTGCACTGGTTTGATAGTGGCAGTGAGATGGATAAAAGCATTGGATTCCCATTTTTACTGAGGAGCTGAGCTCGTGAGCTACATTTAAAATCAGAACGGGTGAAAATGGTAGTGCAGTAGCGTGCATTCCTAATCTGGCCAAAAAAAGAAACTTGCACTGCCCAAACTTTGAAGACGAATGCTCCTGCTCAGGTTTCCCCACAAAGAAGGATGCTGAAATAGAATATGAGGGAAGCTGAGTATGGGAACGGGACCAACACTGGGAAAATAAAATGGAATGCAGCTTATTGAATGAAAGAACCGGACGTGCCAGGCCCTATAGTTTTTTGTGTTGAAAAAGGTAGGGACCTACTTCCTCTCAGTTGACGGGAAGGTAAGATTGTGTAAGAGTAAAAGTTGAATCAGCTTGTTTGACATAAATGTATAGGCCTCAGATTGGGAAAGAATGACGAGGAGAGGAAAGCAATACAACAAAGTTTACAAGCAGTATTCTCTCAAATATAACAAAAAGTGTGGGTCTACAATAGAAAGGGAATCCGGCTACTGCGGTGGCAGACGATCTATGGCTTTTTGTGAGGAAAAAAAATGAAATGATTTTTGCTGTTTTGTTCCACTTTGAAATGTATTTTTTTCACTCGAAACAACAGGATTTTTTTTTGCAAAAGTAATATGTAAGTGTACCTGAATTATACAGAGATTTTTGTATGGACGGGGCATATAAATAATGGGGAATAGTAGGGTTATCCGCTGTGGCAAAGTTGTGCTCGGATTTGTGCAAGAATGAGGAGAATGAGAAAGGGAAACAATCCTTCAGGCTCTAGTCTGTTTTGTACAGGTTTGTTTGCTTTGGTTTTAAGATTCATTCTCAACTTCCCCTCAGCGTCCCCCCACACACGTAGTTTCGGATAAGAAACTAGCTAAATTACCCATGTGCATTAGAACCGAATAAGTAAAAGTAGTTAATTGTCTGCTATTGAGGTATTCACGTTGCTCATTACTTCCAACACAAGATTTCCAACAATCTCAACATTTGCAAGCAGAACATTAACTTAATTGACATGTGAGACTCTGCAAAGGTATTACGTTAATCCGGAATACTTTTCCAGGGAAAAGTTCTCCCAGCTATGTGAAACTACGGACCAACCCACTCTGAACAATGAGCAACCTCAAAGAACCCAAGAATGATGTATTGTTTGGATTGAGCAGGTGTAATTTATTCACAATACAGAATACAATATATCTATTCTAGCCCAACTCATATAAGCTGAGGCTGAGTCTAACAAAAGAAGTTGAGAAGAAATTTTGTGATGAACACATAATCCCACTCTCGCAGCTACATAACTCAGATGCGAGTGCTGTTGTTATGAATATATATTTTGAGGATATTTTTACCTTGGTCCATTTCGTTATAAATCACAGCGTGTATCCTTTGTCCTCTTCGCCACGAAAGTATGGCTGAAGCAGAGCACAATGAATCAACCCTTTTCCACCGTTCTTTCTTTTTATGCTGGGCTGCTGGCCATTATTGATGTTTTCTGTGATGAAACGAACAGCGAATTCCCATTCACACATATTTTCATGGCTATTCTTGGTGAAAATGCTGCACGCGAATTTATCTGTGGGGATTAGCCAGGAAGAGAATTGTATCAAGTCGAACCCCTCTTTTGTACTTTTTTATATAGAGCTCTTAATTCATCTTGCTCTGTCTCACAGCCCATTCTTCTCCTCATTGCAGGTTGTTTGGCTGACCAATAAAAAAATAACCATGTTTCGAGCAAGATATTATATCAGAGGGTGGAAAAAAATGAAAGTTACGGAGTGGCAACAACGGAACGGTTTCTCCTTTGGCTCCTTCAATCCTCTCAAGTACGTAAAATAGATGGATAATGAAGGAAGACACAAGGACAGGCAAAAAAAATATGAAGCCGTAAGCAAAAAATCAAGTTCAATGCATTATAGCTGATTGTAAGAACAACAATATTTTTTCTTCTAAAGCTGACTAGTCACTCCGCTCCTAATCGTATACCATCTTTTGAGACAAAAACACGACTTTGGAGAAAAAATGGGTGTAAAAAGAGGAGAGTAAATAGGCATCAATGGCTCTGTACAATGCCTTGCAGCATCTGGTTCCTTTTTTTCATAAAAGAACAAAAAAAAAATTCCATTTTTGAACCCAAGACTTTTCAGTCATGTGACTTTAGTATTTGGTAAGGAGGACGGGGGAGGCGTCCAATGAGGGAAAAAAATGCTCTCCATTCTTTTTATTACAACTCTTGTAAATTTACATTACAGCTCTGCAACATTACATGCATCATTATCTTAACAGTTGTTTACATGGAGAGCTTCCAGATGAGAATTCCGCTTCGGATTCAACGCACGATCTCTCCAAGATGGTATTATTATTGGGCTATTATTCCCACCAGCAATATTAAAACGCACATGACAGTTGTGCACAGACTTGGAGGCATCATTACCCGTGCTAAAGAACAAATAAAAGACAATCAGCAAAATCCTGGTGCGCCGCGAGACGAGTGTTTTGGATTTTTTTTTGGAGAAACAACTTGAAATACTTGGGAGCCACTTCATTTCGGGGAGAAACTATTTTTAAAAAATGTTGAAATTCACCAGAAGTAAAAAGCCCGACTAATAAATGTTTGACAGGGAGATTTCCCACAATGGAATTGTATTCTTTAGCTGGGCTTACTTTATTAGCTTTGTTTGGCACGTGCTATTATGGCAAGATGGAATGGGACTGGGGATGGATGTCATAGATCCCCATTAAAGGCACTACAAGATGCAACCCTTTGTTTTCCTTCTCCTCCACAAACTTTTCCGGGAGATTACTTTCCCTCCATTAATGAAGTACTCACGCACGGTTTCAAGTGTCATTCAAGCACTGCTTCGGATAGGATGGATAATGTCCTTGCCCTGTCATTCTCGGAGGAAAAATCTGGCAAAACAATGGCTTGGCAAACAAGCAAATTAGTGCGTTGAATGGGATGAGTAGCAGCTATAACTAAGTGTTATAATTCCACAACTATCTTCACAATTTGTAAATAGTACATCTTAAGTAATGCTATTGTAATCTACGAAATCATAAAATGCCTCAAAACTCAAGACTAATGCTCCATTATAACCCCACAATCATTTCTGATATAGAATGCTGCTGTTTATTAAGTTGAATTGCTGTGCTAATTCGCCTACAACATTGACGGAGCAAACTACCAAACCATTTGTAATTTACAAATGAAAACATTCGCCTATTCTTACCAACTCGTCAGTTATTTTTCCACTGACATTGGTCATGCCAAACTCCAAACCCCAAAGCAGAAATGTGCTAAAAAAAAAGCGTCTGACTCGAATTTAATCATCTTCGTTCGCAACCAGTTGTCAACCTAAAAGCCTCCCCGATTCTAACAATAATTACTACAGCAACGGGGAGTGTCCAATCCAAACCGAGCAGTTTCTACTTCCTTTGCTTTCATACCACGTGAAATGCTGTCTGCTGTTCAACTTTAGGCATCTACATACAATGGGACTCCTCGATCCTCTTCAGATCTTCAGCATTTCAAGACTCAGATGGAGACATGCTTTTCAAGAAAGCTCCAAGCATGTCTCTCAGCTTTCGACATATCATTTTCATTTTGTTTCAGCTTTTCAGCTCCCATTCTTCCCCATTTTACGCTACTCTTACTATCCATTTTTTTCCTCACTTTTGTTTAAAAATCTATTATTTCTTTTTGCCCTTTCTTCTACAGAAATCATAGTGACAGGAGTAAGCAGTTTTTTTCTTCCACTATGCTAGGTATACTCCTCTAGCGAATCAATAGGGCTGTGTAACCAGCCCAGCAGCTTCCTCCCTTAACTCTTGAGCCCCCATTGTTGTCCATTGTCTAATGGTACCTTGTGCTGGGGAGAATGAAACGGAAATGCGAAATAAAAAAAGTGCCATTTTGAGAAATGCCAGTGGATGGAAAAGGAAAAAAATATATGGTTGGAGCACAAGAGTGAAATTCTTTTTTAACCTCTTCCCATTTCACTGGAAAGTAAAGTACCACAGTTTGCTAGTTTTACATAGTTCCGAGTGCGCCAATATATGGAATGGGAAACTTGCTCATTGAAGACTTGCCGACACACTCACTATTTCATAAGGAGCAGAAAAGCTCGAGAGAAAAAAAATCTACGACGGAGATCATATTGCGTAAACTCGTATCAGTGTTTAATATAAAAGAATAATAGAAAATGTATGTGTCGTGTACTCACATTTTTTTTCGCCCTTCTTATGAGCCCCAGCAAATGGGCTAGCGGAAACGTTCAGTCCTTCCTATAATGTTTCATTAGAGCTTTAGAGCCTCACATACCTACATTTACAGATCTTTATAAGCATGTCTTGAGCTGTTTGTTTGCTACGAAGAAAAACATCCGCATTGAGGATAGGAATTGGACGGGGAAACGACAACAGGAACCCTCAGCGTACAATATTAGCAGTTGGTTTGATGTTGATGAGGAGGACTACGCAACATTGCCGAATTTCTCGAAATTATGGTATGGGCGGAAGGAAAAGGGAAGGAAGGATGGAGCATTTTTGCTTCGCTTGCCATTTGACTTTTTCACGAGAATGGAGGAAAAAAATTACAGCTTGAAAGCTGTTTTGTTCTCGTATATGTCACAATATCATACAATTCAATTTGAACATTTTTTTTTCTGATTGAGGAGGGAGCGCTGTGGAATGTTCCTCGTGGGATGAAGGTGACACGGGAACTGCACTGATTACGAATCTGCCTGAGTGCTTAGTAAGGTGATGATATTTCTTTGAGCTCAATTTGTACATTTGATTTTTAATACCAAGCATAAAAGGAATTAGCATCGGATCACTGTCTCCTCCAAAACTTGAGGTAAATATTTGAGGGAACATCACAAAACTTTTACCTCCTGGTTACATTTCCTCGGTAAAATTAGTACTCAAATTCAACTCAATAAAAATTATGACTTGGTTATGATCTCCATTAAAAGAATATGACAATGATAAGGCCCCGAAACAGGGTTTACTTTCCACATAGTTTTATGCCCTGCATTATTTTGTTGATTGTTTGAATATGATTTGATTTGCAATTCACGAGCACTTTACCCATATTTTATGTTCGAATCAACTCAGAAAGTGAACAAAGTCAAAGGTGATAATGATCAACCAAGAATATCAAAAGTCCACAATCGTATTTTTTATCTATATTACGATAACATATAAATTGCATGCATACATAGTTCTTTTACCAACATCCACATGCCACATACCCAGTAGTATTCCTTGATACGAAATGAGTCAATCGTTATATGACTAATTAGTTAGTCAATAAAAATATAGCATAGTCATATATTTTGAATTTTCCCTTCTTTACTTTTTTATTGCATGTTCAGAGGCTAAAGTATTTTAGTAGATTAGCAAATTCAAAAACATCCATGATGACAATGTAATGTATATGATTAGTGGGAACATGAAGAGGTCATGAAAATGAACTCGGCTGAATTGTTCATCATACTCAGTTGCGCAATACACATAGTCCATTCAGTTTGAATCCATGCACGAAATCCACATAAAAAGTGGAAAGACCCAAGAAAGGCGTCTCAAGGGCAAGGCGAAATTTTCTCAAGATGAGCGGCAACTCAATAAACAATCATAATGACTCGGTTCCTCCAGCACAGGGAATGAAACGAAACATAAAAGAAAGCTGGAAAGTGTTAATGTGGCGCTTTTCTTGCTAGCCTTTTGTTGTTTGGCCCATGTTAGCTTTAGCCTGAGCTATATTGGCTCCAGCTGGAATAAAGCTCTTTATTGATGACGGACCAAGTGAAAGACGTTAGTTTTCGACCATAAAGGACGCTGTTAGCTTTGACTTTTTGCTCTGTTTCAATGACCAAAAAGGACAGAAAGGGCTTTTGGTGTAGTAAATGGGGATACAAAGGAAACACTGTTTGTTCAAGAGAATCTGCTTTTTCCGACGAGTATTTTTATGTTGTGTACTTATTGTGTAACGTCAAGTGACTATAAATACTCTTTACCCTTTGGTACTGTAAATAATGAACACTTGAGTAAACAGCGGATCCTGTACAGTACTTATCATCAGTTTCTGGATGTCGTGCCATTTTCCCCTCTGTATCCGATAACAAATTGTCAGCGTCACACAATCCAGGGAACAAAATTACAAAGGGAAGTGACGTGACTTTCACCTATGTTCGCAAACAATTAATGTGCTTAGCTTGATTGATGTCATTTGTCACCATGTGTTCATAGCTGAACAACGATATTCAATTAAAGTAAACCAGGAATACGTAACAAAAATGGGTGGAACTATACTTGCGATTTTGACGTACCCCGGTGGAATAAGTAACTCGCATTTCATTCCCTTTCAAATTGCATCATTTTTTCACATTCTATTCCGATTCGCTCCAAATTTTTCATTGTTGTAAAAGTTGAGCTTGAGAGAAGAGAAAAAAAGTGGTGAAATTCCTGAGGGAAGGGGAAACTCTGGTTTCGAGAACGAGGCACACGGTACAGGAATCCCATTTCATATAGGTACCTTAGCAAAAGGCTGGCTTGCTAGGTTGAAACGTAAAAGGAGTGAGAGTGGGGCCATGTACTGCTTTTTTTTTGTTTTTTGCCTCACACAAATGCGTAAATTGGGGAGGGGAAAGTTTGAGCATGTTTTAATTTAAATTTACGCTACAAAGTATTACCTTTCTTAATGATTCGTTATATATGAATGAATTAGTAACTAGCTTTCAGCCTGGTCCCTACAGCACTGCTCTACTCTGCCCTCCCAAATGATTTCCGTACTATTTAAAAGTGTATATTTCGTAATTTAAGTCTACGCACTCACCCTTTCCCTTTCAGAGTATGATCTGGGAAAAAGAAACAAAGTTTTTTGGAACACGCCTTACACAGAATTGTAGAATTGAGTGTTGGAAACATCGCATTCCATCCAGCATGATGCATTTCCACTCCGCCTCTGATAAACTCCCAATTTTGGCAACGCAGTTTCGGAATGTTATGTTGATAGTGTTACAACTTTGGCCCACATTAGCAGGACTAAAGGATTTACGGTTGGGGTTGGAGAAAACAAACTCAGCCTTCCTGTTTGTATATAGGAATGTATATGTTTTTTTGGAGAAAGTGTGGTGCTGGTGGTGGTGGTAAGTAATGCAATTAAAGAGGGAACAAGAAGTTGAAAGCAAGTGAAAATGTGATTCCCTTCAGAGACGGAATTACTTAAGTGCGCCATGCCACACAATGAGAGGGAAAAGAAAAGGCTTTGCATTTCCAGCCAAAAGTAGCATTTGCTTGAGCTATCCGAATCCGACCTTGCCTCCCTCATGGGTGATGATGATGGGGAGGGATGTAGGAAAAGGATCTGGGAGAGATGCTGCCATACATACAATCCCATTTCAAATGGCTTATAGCACTGTGTACACTTTACATTTTCATCTTGTTCGGATACATGCTTAACTGGAGATAAAGGAAAACAGGAAGAAGAAGTGATTTTTAATTGTCCCTGTCATGCTAAAAAAAAGTTTGCTCACGAATCTCTTGAGCTTGTTTGCAGATAAAATAATTGTGGACCGGACCCCACTGTAAAAACATGTGAAGTATGCTGATCTTTCCGCGTGACTATTTATATTTCGCAAATTACTTTTGTCTACATTAAGCATCCGCCATTGTTCTCAGTTACTTAATATCATGCACGGTTAAAACAGAGAGGCCATGTGTGCTCCTCTCACCTAACGTGCAGACTGCTCTTTGTGACCCCAGACCGTGCCCAACTAGCAATTTTCGAATCATGCTTAATCGTTCACAAACATGTAAAATAATTTAATCGCCTCTGTCCTGCAGCTCACCCGAGTAAATTCATTAATGCGGACACTTCCACGTGCAGACTTGAGGATGTTCAAAGAGGACTGAGCTTAGGCAGATGAGTCTACATGGAAATCAGTAACGTCGCTGCGGTTCCTTTATCATCCTCACACGCACGCATTTCGTGACTCAACTTTTTTTTCATATCTAGATCATCCCCACCATCGTATCACAATAATCATATATATACTTTTTTATAACTAAACTAAAATGATGTTCAAGTTGAAAAGGAGAAATGATTTTTATCACGTTTCATCGAACTCGTATCATTATTTCTGGGGAAGGGTCTACGATATCCGATCATCCACTTGTACAATGACAATTTCCTTCCTTCACTTTCCCACCACCACCACCTCCAACATCATCATCATCATGATCATGTACAACGAGAATCTGTAAGGAAAATAGGGATTCCTCCACATATCATGTGGATTCTGCACTAAACATACTCGACAGAATATTTTTTCTTCCACCAACACGTTGCATGCAATCATCCACTTTACTGTCCTCTCATATGGCTAACAAGGAAAGAAAAAATTGTTCACATCTCCAACGATATAGAACTTTGGGTCCAAGAAAGGAATCATATATAGATATGATCGTATCATGGGTAACGATTGCTGGAAGATAGTTATCCTGAAGATATGCCCTTCCTCCCAGTTCTAAAAAAAGAAGATAAAACTGTTCACTGGCCATGAATGAGAGGAGGGAAAAAAGTGAAAGTAATTCCGAGTGCATGCAGCCATCCAAAATATAAAAAATTCAAGCTAGTCCATCAGTACAGAGTGGAGTTCCCCAACAGGGTAAAAATATCTTTACCTTGGGAATATACAATATGGTGCACATGACGGAATGGGACGTGTTGGTCATTCATACGATGCTGATTATTATATGTCCCCTATTCATTCACCTTCCTTCCCCTCCAACCTTGCTTGAGTTGCTTGTACCTAGTTAGCACCGTTTTTTTCGGCTTTCACTCCTGGACATGCTGGCTGGTGGAGGGGGAACCAGAACCAGCATGGGAAAAAATAAAAAAAGGGAAAGATACGCCACTATCGGAATTTTAAATGTCCTCATGTAAGACGGCACGATAGCCATCCCTCCATTGCATTCCTGGGCAGTTAGTCTGAACCGAAATCAACGATTACAGAAGGAGGTTTCTGGAAGGAAGGGAAATTGAAGGTACTCAATTCATGTTCAAGGTTGCGGTATAACTATCACTACATCAGTTGAAGTGATGCCGGTCTAAGAAGCCTTAATATTGTCAGAAAAAATATTATGTAGTTTTACGTGAGAATCACTCCCAACCTCCTTTTTAGATCTTGGGCTCGTTCATACGATTCCTTTTCTTATGTGGGTATATTTATATGCAATTCCTATCATCATAAGACATCCGGGAGCCCTTCATTCACTGGATGGAGCCCAGTTTAAAACATTTCCTCAGACTTATTCATGTTCTGCATTTTCTCCTTCTTTTTTTTCGTGATTCCACTGTAAAGCAAACCATGAGAAATCTAGACAGCTCCCCCCATTGAAATAGGGGAAGCGGACGCTCCACCAAATCATACTTAATATTAGGAAAATATCATATTTCTCTCTCCTCATGAAGAGCTCTCGTGAAATGTGAGCAGTAAACTGGGCAGGGTATGTTTTGTGGGCAGCCCATTTATTGGACGTGTGCATGTGTCTCGTAATTATTCCATTTCCCGAGAATATCCCACAAAAAAAAGTCTTCCGGTCCGGGATGTTTTTATGGAGTCTTTGAATTATTAATGGGAGAGGAGAGCAAACACAAGCGTTTATCTATTTATTGCCAATATGCGATACTCACTTTGAAGTGAAGAACATGCTCATTTCCTATTTCAACTTTATTGCGGTGGAAGGGACGGTGATGATGATGATGATGATGATGAACTCAGCAGATTTTCCATTATGCCGAATATACATCGCTCTTGTAGTTCCCCTTTGATAATGCTCCCGTCAGTTCAACTGACAGATTTAGGTAATCGAAAATTTAACATTATTTCTGCAATTTCCGCATAAAAATATGCTTCATCTTTACAAAACGCTATAAACTAAACATCAGAGATATCTCACACCACAAAAATCAAAAAAAATGTATTCATTATTCCTTCGTGCCACTTAGATAACACATCAAACTTCAAAAGTCAAGTTATCTTGTAAGGTAAATATGTGGTGGCGTCAATCATAGATCTATAGTCTTTTGCTAAATATCTACTTAGCCAACTATAAGATTCCCGCTAAATCTACCGAATAATGATTAACTCTTTGCAATGATCCGCTACACATGTGCTGAATACGAAATACAGAAATGCCATTCCAGCAATTTTAAACTTAGCTCTAGCATCCCAATCTAAATTTAGTTCATGGAAAATGTCGGCCCAAACTCCATTAGAATGAAACTGGATACGGGAGTCTTGGAACGGAAGTTTTGAAAGCAGGTGCGAGGCAGTAACAGGGAGCCCAGTTATAAATTACACCTTTCTCTCCTAGAAATGCCCATAGTCAGAGTGAGCCGCCGCCTGTCTCTAGATTACATTTTATTGATGGACTGGTGATCAGACTTTCGCAGCTCATACCAATCCCAAAGTTAGCAAAGTTTATCACCCCCGTTCCTATGCTCTACTTTTTAGGGAGGAACAGTGATAAAGTGGGGAGGAGGTGAAAGAAATGTTATGCTCGCAGCGAGCGGTCCCTCATTCCGAAAGGTATGGAGTGTGATAAGGCATACGGCACATGGCTCTGCTCTCCATTTCTAATAGAATTCAATGCAAATCGTTACGCATAGCGAATGTGAAAATGTATCCCTTTTTTAGCTGGTCACCTTTCCCCTCTCCTTTCCCTCGTCGTGCCCCATAGAAAAAGGCAGTATAGAGAACAGGTAATGCTTGCTTGAGTGGTGGACCATCATACATCCAATCCCCTTCTTTCGACACCGCATATTATCCAATCCCTGAGCTTTAGAACCGGAAGTAGGAACAGCCAATAGGATGCAACCTAACGTCCGCGAGAGAATCACCGCGTAATTTAAATTTCCCAATGTAAACATTGTGAATATGAATGAATATTAACAAAGTGAACAATGCAAAAGTACGTAGCAGCTGTTTCATATGTAAGGCTTGTTTACAAAATACCATCTCATTCCCATTTCTACTCTATGCCTGGATATGAATGTGTTAATTTTTGAGAAAGTGGGCGTGCACTAATCTTGGAGGCTCTGGTCCACCACGCAAGCATGCATTACCTGTTCTCTATACTGCCTTTTTCTATGGTCGTGCCCCACCAAAAAATAAACTCCAACTAGCAAACACACTCTTACCACATAAGTCTGGCCAAACTTTTTATCTCGAATTAAGAAATTTTCTTGAGGAAAAACTCCCCATGAAAGGGTATAGGGAAGGGGAGCATAAAAAATATTTGCTTTTCTTTCACATCTCCCCATATAAGTATGTGTAATGTAATAGTAATACCAAAGTTTTAGTGCTTCCTATAGGGTAAAAAACTTGTAAATCTTTAAGCGCATTTTATGCATGTGGAAAGGTAAGGAAAGAGGAAGGTGGACCTAATGAAGATTAATTATGGTCTGAGAAATCCATGATTACTATCCGGATTCCCTTATCCTTTAGCTCTAGTCCACTCAACCCAAGTCTCGTGCTCGCTGCCCCAACATGGTGCAGTTATAAAGTTGGATAAATAATTGTTTCAGGGGGATTATCGGAGCTGTACCACTTTCCAATATTGTGGTTGAATGAACACGTGCGGAAGATAACATTGAATAATGGTAATATCCTTTTGTGGCATGATGAATGAATGGGTTGCATGGAGGCTCCTCCATACCCTTCAATTCCACCGGGTTGGCAATTCGTGTTTCTTAAGTAATGATATGATATGGATAAGTCGACGTTGGACTATGACTAGGGGCAATGTAGCGACAAGAGAGTATTGTGTACAGTAACAGCACATATACTTAGTTTTTCATAGTCAAATATAAATACATAAACGAACAAACAATTTCGGAATAAAATCAATAAGTATTACATTCTTTGTAAATATTACTATTGACTAGATCACTCCTCCAAATTTTGGCAATGTTTTTCGGACATCCAAGTTGTATTAGTCAAATAGAGGTAATGAGGGATTGTATAAGATTATGTATGGCTTGTGTTTGTGCTACGTTAGCCAAAAGAGGATATTTCAGCTTGCCCTTGAATCTCATCGGATGATAATACGACTCAGCATCAGCTTCTTGCGGAGGCGTTATTTCCCAGGCAACTCGTGGCATGACAAGCTAAAAAGATTGCCCTAAGCCTGTTTATAGGATTTAACAAGAGAACGGTCTGCCCTCCTCACTGCTCTACACATTTGGCGATACTACAACTGTGTAAAATCCTCGTAAAAAGATTTATGTATAATTTATTCATACATTTCCCGTTACAATTGTGTTGTCGGGGGATGATCTGTCGTGGAGCGATTTGTGCAGTACATGGCTATAAACTGGGATCTTTATACTTTTTCGAGGTGCGAGCGACAGGAGAGCTTGGAGGAGGTGGTGAGCATGAGTTTCAAAACAAAATCTATTACATTATCTTTACATGCCCTTCTCGACTTATATGAAATACTTAGTTAGTTCGCCTCAACTTTGTAGAAATTTTCCAACCATTTCAAAAGGGATGTTATCATTACAAGTAATGCGCACGGGCCCATTTGAACATGCTGTTTGAGCCATTATGACTATGACTTTCGAAATTGAAATGAGCGGATGACAAGGCAAACATTAGTGAGGAACGGTAACTCCTTCCCTTGTTGGGATTCAATTGTAAAAAAAGCCATCAACTACCTGCATGGGGAGATTACACAGGGAAAATGACTACTCAAATGATTTTTTATGTAAGATCGGAAAAAATCATATTATCTGATACTACTGCAAAATCTGCAAGTCAGTGTCAGTTACAGATAGCGCTTGCTTAAAACACATGAGGGAGATTGAAGTGGGATCGGGATGCAAATGGAAATGCGTAAATCAGTGTCAAGCGAAATTCCGTTGTTGGGATGCATCCTCGAAAGAAACGGGCTTTACCCGACTGACACGTATGACTTTCTAAAAAACCACTCTCATACAAAAGGTTTCTGCCTAAATTGTTGACCTATGGGATCCTCATGCAGAGATAAAAGGTAGTGTATTATCTCCATAAATATGAGCAGCTGCTCCTTCCCAGTCAAATATTCCACCCTGGTTAAGTTTGAGTCACCAACAGCTGTGCCATAGGACGTGTTATACGGAGCCCGGTTAAATGATGATGTGGAGGAGACATTTATATAAGTGGAGGTGACATAAGGTGTCTCCCCAAATAGTAATGAGGTAACCACACATGTGGAAAATTTTATAAAAGGGCAACCATTCCGGTTGTAGGTAAAATCCAACAATCGAGCAGATTTAGAATGAAATAAGTTATATGAAGAGTTGTCATTGTTAGGGAAAATGATTTTTTAAGGTACTTTTGCTTTTATCCACAAAAATCATACATGAACAGTCACAATAATAACCGCAAAATGCATGGGCTAATCATCTAATGTTTGGTTATGTAGAAATCTATCTGCCAGATAGATAGTTGAGCGTCTATAAAATGGATATGAATATGGCTGCTTGTAAAGATTCAACTCGAGTTGGGCGGAATTACGGCTGGATGAGATTTAAAAGAGAAACCACATCACTCCAAACAGGATCATTTTTCAACATTGATTGCAAATGTGCTTCGTATTATCTTACATGAAATTGCATTGGGAGTGTGGAGTTGCAAGTAGTAAATACTCACTCGTTCGTATCGTATTAAATTACTAATAATAATATGTGCATATGAAATTTCTCCAGTTTCCCGTGCACTACCTGGAACTAGATTGTAATCATTTAGAAGGTTTTTCATTTCAATTGAGATCCCATTTCCAATAATATTTCCGCAATAAGAGAAAAATGAAATTGGAACGGTTTTGAGCATGTTAAATTGTCGACTTTATCCCAAATGTGGTGTAGGGTTATCAGAACAAGTCAAGTCTCACTGCACTCTCCTGCTGAGTACACAATTTCATTTAATGAACACAAAGCTGCATATTTTATTTGATATGTTTAGCCCGTTATAAAACAACGCTAATTGCCCGGAAGCCTCTGATCTGATATGTTGAAGTAGGACATGGCTTATAATTTAAAAACGAGAGTCTGTAATTTAATTGCACTTTAATGATTGCATTTGACTATCCAAAGTTTGAAAAATAATCCCTGGCTGAAGCAAAGTTTGAAATGAAGCTTGACTAGCTGCACTTACTTTTGATTGAATTTCTCGTATGAAGGCTCTAATAGTAATATGATATGATACAATAAGGTATTATTCAATTTAGATGATTTAATTGGGGAAAATCATGTACCTGATCTAATATAATAATACTGCTCCTCATAAAAACATCAACCTGAGAAATAAGCAAACGTTCACTGGAATTCGCTTTCTCTCAGTGAAAGCCGCTGAAAGAAGAATGGAGAAACGAGTTTTGGAGAAGAAAGTAGGCCATTCCACTACAGACATCATCATACCTTCCTCATAAATAATTTTTCAAATTAACTCTGCGAAACAGCGCTTATGATTCAGTAAGGGATTTAGTTGCCCTCAATACGAAGAATTCTCCTGTCCTTCAGCAAAACAATTTCGAAATGGATATCAAAAAAGGGTGATGAAACTTCCAATTACTTACTCTTAGGCCCAAAAAATTAAGAAACAAAATTGATTGATACCGCTTTGAAGTCATCTGCTGATGTCCGGTGAATTTGTGCAAATTTCTCATAATATGATTCATTTCCTATAATGACTCTTCCATAATCTCTTTTCAGATTCAACTTCCAATTTCTTCACAGAAATTACGTATAAATCTTAAATTGAGTATTTTTTTATAAATTCCTAATATAATCCTTTTACATACCTTGTAATGCAGTACCTCTCTTCAATTTCCGCAATAGCTAATAATTTTAAATAAATTGATTTACATTGTGTCGCCAAAACTTACATTTTTCGTTTTTGGCATTACTGCAAACTATAAATTGCAGAATCCAACGAGGAAACCTTTATAAACCAGTGCAAACAAAGGAAATGTCCAAACGTCCATATTTTATCAGATAACGTATTACGCATTCATGACTAACCATCTTCAATGGGGAAAGAATATTTGAACGCAAAAATAATATTCTTTACGACTTGAGGATGTTAAAGGAAATGCAAAATTTCCATTTATGGACATCCCGTGATTGAGGGGCACTTCTTGATCATTGAAAATTAGGACATTATCAAACTGGTTTTTTCCTCCATCGTACCATCCTGAGAGTATCGAAATGGCCATTATTCCCTAGAACCCCATAACAATAACGACTGATTTACCACCTCCTTATCCTTAGATGGCAAACAAATTTAATAATATGCACACAGATATGTAGGGAATTCAATCCGCCTTACCTTTCTGTCCAATAGGTGCATAAATAAACACAAGCCCATTCCAATATCCTATAAAACTACAACTCGTAACCAGATTTGAAGGTCGTTTCACTCGTTTCTGTAGGAAAACGGCAAAGCTGAGACCTTTCTCGTCAGTCTGGATTCAATAAAATAAATACTCCTACTGTGATAAGTTCTCCCTCTGTTTCTGACAAACAAAATATTCAGCCGTGTTCCTTGCAAAAAACAATGTTCACAAATATTCCATTTCATTAGGGGTTAAATCTAGTCTCCTTATTTTCAATATCCAGCAGTTATCATCATTTCCCCTTGACTTGTATTTCTTCTGCGGGGCGGGCCCAACTACTTCCAAGTCGCTTCAAATATGCACAATGTGGGAGGGATTGTGAATTCAATCAAGGGTTTCAAATAGTCATCCACTTATCACCTTCGAGATTTTCGATTGGTAAAATTTGAAATCACTGTAGCCATGAGCAAAATTCAGCAAGTCTGCTTTCACAAATAAAAGAACTTTCTCATCGTGCGTAGTATTTTTTTTAGCTTGTCCCACTCCCAATCAATGTAACTACTCCAAATGAAATCGAATGACAGGACGGAGAAACGTGTGTCCATGTGGGTGGGATAATCTAAAGTGTAACAGTCACGGTAAACTACATTTTTAAGCACATATTTATCAACAAAATCCATATCTCCTCAATAAACAACAAATCCAAGATCTGGAGTACCTTATCTCGCAGGAAATTATGTCAGTTTATCTCGATTTACTAACCATTTAATAAATCGTTCTACATGCCTGTGATATTATCCTTTTGCATATCAACTCAACTTTCCTGTTTTCATTGCAAATTCATGTTTATCATGTGCATACACATTTACGCTAAAATGTTCGCAAAACTAGTGCATGAGCATCAACTGAGGTTGAGACCTCTTCAAATTGCTTTTATCCCAGTGCTTGCAGAAATGTGGACGCATGGCAGAGAAATGGAAGTAGATCAGGAAAGTCAAGTTCCCATATTTGGTCAGTTACAGTTATCGAATTAACAACTCGAGAGGGAACTATCTACATAGATATTGTGCAGATACGGGCTTTTGTATATTGCAGTTGTAGATAAATTACCAGAGTTTAAAAAATACAATGTCCGTTGAATTTTTTAAAAGTCGTTTATAGACTTTGTTAAAAAATGGCCATCCCGTTATGTTATACTTGAAGCAAGTCGTGAGGAAAGTAAATCATTTCATATTTCCATGTAAATCGCACCTTCACGATGTACTTAATTAGGCACTTAAGTCAATCCGTCCCTCATCCATTTCTCTGTCTGTCTTGCAATTCGAAACTAATTTACAAATGAAATCCATTTAGGGAATAAATTAAAGTCCTTTTATTAAAAGGCTACCTACTTGTGAAGTTTTATTGGATCGTTCTGTCCTAATGACATGTAAAGTATGTGAAACAAATTATAAAACTTTGCCTGCTTCAATTTCTCATCTAGAAATGAGCTCACCACCCACGCATCCATGATACGATAATCGTGAAATGCTCAAGCTTAAATAAACTTTCAAAACCTTTGATATTCCCCACAAATGAAAAAACAACAACCGAGTCAAGGGTAATGACGTGGATCTCGATACTAGGGTCACATCCGGGGTTAAGGATGTTCATCAACAAGTCATAAATTTCAATCAAATCTTTAATGAGCTTGGACACAAGATGCAAGATGCAGCCTCGAAGGTTCAATTAAACCAATTAATCAGTTTCATAGAAGTCCAACAAACCAAATAGCCCATAACCGCGTGGGCTGAACAAACAAAACCAGCACAAGTACTTCAACATGGCTGTGTGCATTTTCAGCCTGACTTTTTACTAATGTCTCACTGTCATTTGGCGAATCTACTTTATTTATTATCATCATACCATGATCATGTCAGCTGAATGTCGCAAGCGGGGCTTGATCTGGGACCGGAAGTCTTCCATTAAAACAGTTTAGCTAATAGAATGTCAACGTGACATGGGGATTGAGCCTCTCGTTTATGTCTGGTGCCAAGATGAATTGCACCGCATGTAACTAATATTTATGTAATTGACCCTGACAAGACACACTTCACTTTTTTGAAAAAAAGGAACGTTCTGATATGATATGAAGTATGACATCCTTAAGTATTTCATGTAGAGATAAATATCCACCCACACACCAGAGCATCATCCATCCCAGTCAATACGGAGTGGAAGTGACAGGAATGGAATGAGGTTTACGAATGCCACGAAACCGTCAAAATGTTGGTGTCAAACTGAACACTGCTTACTATCAACTAGACTTCTCATTAAGATTACTCACTACATCATATATTTTTATGTGGTTTCATAAACATGCATTGGGATAACAGCGTTACTCTTGATACTTCAAACTTTACGTTTTTCGCAGTAGTAATGCTGAAAAGAAGTATTAAATTAGCAAGTAGCGTCTTTACCGGAAGGAAAACCCATTATTTTTCAGAAGGTTTCTTGGCAGATTTGATCTTTATAGTTCTCTACAACTTTCACCTAAATACATCCTGATTGGGTAAAAGAAAAAAATGATCTTGCGAAAAAGTCATGAAGAAATGGGCTCAACTAACATCCAGCATACTTGAGACAATCCACATGTGCATTATTCAATTGTGTTCAGATTATAAATGTGAAAACCAATAAAAGGCCGAATGAATATGCAAAGTCTGATAATAATCTACGAACCAATAAAACAGCAAGTCTATTGCAATTTATGAAGTGTCACTGTCAAAGTCACCTCAGCATCGTTATCACAGTGGGCGAATGAAACTGGATCGCATCGCAGAAAAGACAAACCTCGAAGATTATGTTACACTTATTTGCTCCGAAGGAAGATGTCATTTTAAATCTATTTAATAATGTATTGCTTTTTAAGAGAGATTTATGCAATGCATGCAAGCAACAGTCACAATCTGGTTTGGTTTGAGTAAGTAATACAAATGGAAGTAAAAGAAGTCTGATGGATCATCCTGTTTGCTGCTGAATATTTAAATTAAATATTTTGCTCCACTGTCAAGACCCATCACATAAATCTAGGTTGCCAATCATATTCATCGATATTGAATTGAGTTAGGTAGTGGGCCACATATTTTTTTGCATGTAGTTGATAACTAGAATTCAAGCCAGTATAATAGCTACATGAACGTCGTGGCAACTCTCTTTTTTTGCAATATCCCCATCAAACTCACTCACATATGGCGTGAGCGCCGAGAGTAGGATGTAAACTCCAAATTTGGGTGCTTTCGCCATGGAAAAAAATGAAGATGTCTGGGGATTTATGCCAGTTGACAAATTTCAGTCCATGAAATGACATCAATGTACGATACGACTCAGTAATATTTTCAAGGTCACGGACAGTAAGTATTACTTTTTAGGTTGAAATTGCATTTATTTAATGCGTCTTTACAAATCTACCTGTTAGGATAGGAATACGACATGTTTTTTCATTAAAAACGAATCCATCCTTATTCTCCGTATCATGTTGTGTAATATGCAAAAACAGACAGAAAAAGGAAAAAAAAACTTATAAAAGCAAACTTATAAAAGTGGACAAGCAAAGCAAAGTAGATTTGGCTATGTCTTTTAGCGTGGCTCCAGGTTTGAGTCTTGCACTTTCTCTTGAAACCCGTGAGCCTTCAGCCTCCTTTTTTTAAGACACGTGAGGTATCTGTTACCCAAACAAATTGACTACCTTTCCTACTCTCTTTTAGATTTGTGGAATGGAGTACGAGTATTTTGTGCTTGTTTTTTCCAGTTGAACGGACAGTAAACCGAAGTATTGTATATTGATAGGGAACGTGGATGGCTCAGTGATAAATCATGCATTAAATTAATTTTCAAACAGTATGAAAACTATTTCCAAACTGTTTGTTCTTCCGAGTCCAGAAAATGTTGGGAGGGAACGCTATCTGCTCTAGTTGCAAATCTAATATACATACATAAACAAGCATACGTGCACGTCCTCACTTTCCCTATTTTCACGACTTTTCCCTCTGATCCGATCTCAATTCCCGGCCTCTTTCCCCTTATTCTCATTTCAATAAGAAGCATTCGCATATAGACATAGGCTGGGCTTCTTGGAAGGAGAAAAACAGAGACTTTCCATTTCATCCCAGAGCTTCCGTTTTTGTGGACTTTCTTTCCCCATTCATGTATATTATTTCGGGTTGTTGTTATGTAGGTCGTCCATTGTAAAATGTTTATCCTGCAACTTATCTTTATTCATCTCCCTCCCGGTCTTTTTTGTACATTCAGGCTGCATCAAGGCTGTTTAGAAGTGGGAAAAAACTTGGGTAATGAAGAATTCAGGGCGAAAAAAACTATTCTCCTTTCTCTGCTACTTGGAGACTGGCCGATCCCAAGTTTTGCATACGAATAACTACAGAATGGAGGAAGGAGAGGGGAAGGAGAACCGGATCCTGTTATTGTATGAAGTATTACATTGGAAATGTAATGTGATGGAAATACACTGGCCAACGAAGAAAGATACGGACAGAATGATATTGTATATTAGCCTCCTTTCCTCTCATTTTTTCCAGGGAATTCCGGAGAAAGCAGGATAAATATGTTTTACGTAAAGTTATATCCATTCTCATGTCACTTATTACTTTTTTTGTCTTATGGGGAAAGCAACCTCCGCAATGGCCGCAATCCTCCGTATCCCGACCCCAGTTGTTATGACTATGGCTACTGAGGTTCATCGGAGGGGAAAGGGGTGAGCTATTTAGAACGCTGCATTACGTTCTTTTTTCCCTCCTTCTAATTCTCTGAAATGGTTTACGACTCCCACTAAATAATAAACGAGCTGGGTTAGTTGTAGGAAGGGATATATAGCTCAGTGTTTGCTCATATATGGTTGTCCTCTTGCTCGAAATTAGTGAGAAGTGAGATGCACGACCCATGTCAGATTTCATTGAACTCTCAAGTGTCTAGCCCAACTGTCACGCAGACGTTGGTTTGTTTGAAAGGATTGAGAGAAGATAGCTACCCATCTCATAACCTAAATTGTATGGTTGAGAGGAAACTGGATAGAAGTTCAGGTCTAATTCCATGCCCATTTTTGGAACCGACACAACTATCTTTAGCTAAAAAATCTTTCCTTGTAGTTGGATGATTACAATTAATATTAATCTTTTGCAGTGAAAAACGATTAAAATTATTGTGCTGTGGCCAACACACCATTCAAGGCTTGAGGCATGTAAGTTATCCTCATGACGCAGAATTATTTGCCATAATTATATCTCTTCGTATCAATTTTTGGAGAGATTGATGAAACGTGAGTGAAGTGATCATGATCCTAACAGGCCAAGTTATTAATATCTAGATAGTCATTAAAAAAAAATTAAATTTTAACTTACAGCGGGTCATCCTTGCTGATGATGAATTCAGCGTAGTTTGCTGAGGTCTCATTCATTTTCATCACTTTGTCATTAATCTCCGTTTGAGAACTATCACAGGAAGATTTATCATTTTCCTCTATTTTTCCCATATTTGTAGAGGTAGAAGAAGGGGGCGACAAAAGTGGATCAAGAAGTGATTTCTTTTCTTCATCAGCACCTGGGCCCGGATCCTTTTCTGGGTCTTGGGGAGAATGCACTTTCCTCTCAGATATCGATGTTGTGTCAGCTGAACCATCGGCCTCCTTTGGAGTACTAGCCTCCTCGGATTTCTGCACTTGATCCTGCATTTTTTGCAAAAAAAAAGAGTTGAGTTTTCTTCCCTATGTTGGAGCAGCCTGAAAAGCGGATTTTTCTGGAATCCGGTGAACGTTTTTTATCTATACTTTGGCACTTACACGGATTTCACTTCTTGTAATTTCGTCGTGAACATTATTGATTAGTTTGGAAGTGGCGTAAACATCCATTTTATGGAACGGATCCTTTTTATTATCACTATTTCCAGGGGAATCCTCATTACACCAACTATAATTCCGCTTATTTCAACGTACGTCACTGCTTTAATTTCCGCTTCCAAAATCTGACCACTTCGACCACACAAGGTAGTCACGAACAGCTCTGGGACTCGACTTGGTAGTGTTTTTTATTATTCTCGCGAAACTTATCGGAATATATTCCAAGCAAAGAGCAATTTCCTTGTGTTATGATCAATGATCCGAATCGCTTCCGCCGTTCCCTCAGATCTATTGCTAGAGTTCACCCAACATGACCTGATGTACTACTCCCCGAAGAACCATTCCATACCAGTTTCGTCCTTCCAAGCCTTGGGGACTAAGATGAAGGGGAAACTACTTATAATCATTATTGCTATCAATTTATTTCCCTTTAGCCCAACTGTCGAGACACAACACTGAGAATTGAGAAATATTACAGAGATAAACAAAAACTACATTAACTGCACTTTCCCTTCTCATTCCCTCATCAAGGACGGTCGATCGGGAAATGTTGGAATGAAAAGGTCTAGAATGAACGGAACCTTTTTGTATTCCGCCTCTCCCACCGATATAAATCTAAAGTCTAAAAAAAGTGCATCCCTGCAACATACTCCATGCAGCTCTGGCTGAAAAGACATCCTTCCGCTATCTTATTTATTGAGCTTGAAACATGAGCAAGCAGCGGAATGTTAGCGATCCACTTTTCTACAACGCTACAATTTTCAACCATAGTTTAAACGGCGTTATATGACACTTGCCAAAAAACTTTACATGATATTAGCAACAACGCAGTGGCACTAATAACTTTTTTTTCAAAACTGTCGCTCGCAAATGCATCTTCCCTCCAGAGAAGATTGACACCGACATGTGCACTTTGGCCGGTGATAAAGTGGAGCAGAGAGGAAGCTGACTGGTTGCGAATGAAGATTTAACCCAGCGTTTCAAAACTCTCTTTAGTTCAAATCAACACAAGTCACACTCACTGACGATAGACATACAGGAAGGAAATGAGTGATGGGAAGGAGTCTCCCAACCAACTCATATCTTGGAAGTAGTCCCCCTATAAATAACAAGCATATTTGTATCATCCCCTCCAACTATATCTTGACGAACATGAATCGTCCATATATATTTTTTTATGCAACACTAAAATGATATATTGTCATGTCTGAAGATGAGATACATTTCCTTATTTACTTGCGTGAAGCATTTCAATAAAGCATTCTCTCGGTAGCTCACCCTCCCTTTGTCCTCAACATCCATGTCGTAATATGGAGCAACTTATGTATTCCAAATTGTGTGGAAATATATTTCCTCCGCAGTCATATTAACATCAACGACATGGCACATGGCAACTTGATGTCAGGGCTTGCAAAAAATATTCCCGGTCATATTTCATCCCAGCTCAGGTATTTCGTCTTGTCCTGTCAGAGAGTAAATATTTCAGAGAAATAGAGAGATCTTCCCTTCAGGAAAGTCAAACAGGCTATTACCTCGTCTGAATGCTAAATTTATCGGCGATTTATTTAAATCATGAATGTGTTGACTATTCCCCATGTCTTGCAACAAAAATATACGGATGTATTGAAAAATTAAGTGAGTTCATTTGAAGTAAATAAATAAAACTGCCAAAATAAACCTTCAGCTTCTCAAACAGTCCAGACTGGATCGGCTAATTTCATCTAAATTATTTCTTACATAGCTCATTAAAATTCACACTGTTCATTGTTAGAGTTGCCGTTTCCATTTTTGAAGCAAATTACCGAAGAAAATCGCCTATAATAGCTACAGTCATAAGGAAGCTGAGGACTATTGAATCAGCAAGAGTTCATATCAGGCGAACTAACCTTACCACTTATGCTTGGAGAATCTATCTAACATAAATTTGCCTAAGTTTAAAAAGTAAAATCGTGTAGACTTCAACAAATGAAACTATTTTTTGGCTGAAATTCAACAGCTTTCTTCTAGCCTGATAGCGATAGCGACGACTAGAGTAGAACTGAACCTGTAGGCATCTTTTAACTGCTATTCCCCAGATTTGCCGCATTACTACAGAGTAAAAATTTCCATTTCTATCTCAGCTCATCGCATTTTACTTTCGAGTAACGAGCAAAATAAAAATACATAAGTATTCATGAAATTCAGTTAAAAATCAGTCACTTTTACGTAGTCTGGCTCAACAAGACATGGAATACTGGCTACATCCCTGCATTTCGATAGTTTTCAATGAACTGATGACGGCTCATTTTAAAGCGAACCGAATGCAGCTTGAAAATGCAGCTAAACGGATGGTATTGGAAGCCCAAGACATATTTTTAAAGATATAGTTATCTAGCTACATCTTTCTAAGATGTGAGGAAGCGGTTGTAGAATAGCTACAGGATGTCAAATCATAAGTCAAGACATCAGCATTACTGTTCACTCCAACATTTCATCATGACTATTTAAACTGACTATTACGGAGTTTGAAACGGATGTTGACTTAAGCAATAATGGTAAATGAAGGGGATTTTTTCAACTAGATTTGTCGAAAGTACGACAGAGCTACTGCACTGGCTTTGGGAATATTTTAGCAAGCTAATGCAAAAATTAACACCAAACTAGTATCTCAGCGCACTACGAGTGCTGAAAAATGCAGAATCTTACAGAAACCCGCCCATGCCGAATGCTTCTCATTTGATACAGCTTAAAGTGGTCGCAAACTTTTCTTAGAAAATGAACGGATGTAGCCAGCCAGACCAATCATACATTAATATAGATAGATACATGAGGCTGCATTGACGTGAAGGTTATGTAAAGATGTGACAAGTTCTAGTAATTTGACCTGTGATGTAGCGTTTTAAATGCACTGGGTCTGTAGGTTCTTATTTGTAACTTTCCAGTCAGTAATTCAGACGAACATACATCCTAAGTATCATATTTTGATTTTGCTGCCTCAGCACGAGCTTAAATGGAAAATGAAAAAGTTCATGGATTTCAATTACTGCTGCATGACTTGCTAATTTGTTATCAGAACAATGATCACCACTCATATTCAACTTCACATAACAGTCAGCAACGTAACCAGTAATGTTATGAAGATTATTAGCAATTTAATTACTTAACTTCACTTTACACCATTAAGATTTCGTGCCTCAAGAACATCACTACTAATTCTTTCCAGTTTTGTAATAATTTTGCATAATAGACAAGTTCAGCAAAAATACGTATTGTAATGGAACTCACATGCTAATCACATGACATGCTGGTTAATTAATAGATTTCCAGCTTAACTAAAAATAAGCATAAAACGCTATGACTTCTTAGAATCTATGCTTATGCGTTCTAATATCTTTAATTTGGCGACGCTCGATACTAAAGAGAACTCGGCAACTTGGTGAATGAATAATGCATATTGCTTAACCTGAGCACTGACTGACCATTACGTAACTCAATTATTGACAAAATTGACTTACTAGGGATAAATTTGTAGTTTACCTGACGGGGAAACAAATTTTTTCCCTTCTACAGATTCTATTCACAATTCGGTATGCACTCAGAACAAAACTATTTACTCTCAACTATTTCGACATGAGTTGCTGTCATGGCAGCCTAATATTGTAGGTTAGGTGATGTAGTCAACTTAGTGAACAGCAATGGCACGCAGATTATCTTTTTATCCGTTTTGTCCGCATCATCTTCATCAGTGATCATTTTGATTTACCTACATAATTTACAAACATGGAGCACTTACGCATGAATGAAGACGATTCCAGATATAAGTTGTCGCATCCAAATGCCAAGAAAGCGTGAGCCAAAAAATACATTAAATATCCTTATAGAACACTTTTTATTGTTAAAAAAGTTTCTGGTTCACTGTCAAATACACAATTTCAGTCCCATAATTTTTGCTTGAAAGAAAAGTGAGCTGAAGCTCGAAGCACTTGATTAGTTAAGTCATCTCGGGTGTTATAATCTTGAAAGGGGTTAATGAGTTGATACGGCATTAAAAGTTAGTTAAAGCCCACAGCAATTCCTACTTAGCCGGCTTGACGGAGTTAGAGTGTGTACGGTGAAGAGTGTACACGTGCACCTCAATTTGGATCAGGATTAGTCGGAAGTGAAGCTGAAGCGATGTGTTAAGCACAAATAAATCTTTGCGTTTCAATTTCATCTTGAAATGTCCAAAGCTACGGTTCCTAAAAAAGTAATTGTAAATAAAAAAGTTATATTATTGTATGTGCATAATTAGATAAATTTTAGAATGAAATCCAACCGTTTAACAACAAGCAATTAAATACCTATACTTGAAGCAGAGCAAATCTCAGTAAATTCAAATGAAAGAGGAAACTTGATTGTTTGTGTTAGAAGTTTATACAAATGCAAATTTTGTACTTGTCTAGATGACTATAGTGTAGATTTGTAATTGATAAATTACACAATGCCACGTTATTCGAGACTGACTTTGAATGGCATAAGGTTATGGCTCCAGTCCAAGCAATGTATGATATCTCCGTAGTGACTCGATCATGACTAGATTCATGCCAAACGGTGCAACATTCATGTACTCATATTTTATGCCTTTGCTTACCCGGGAAAGTTGCGTGGGCAATGTCTATAATGCGGTTTTTGAAGCTAATTAGGATTCAGAAACTGTTCAATTGTCAATTTTTTAATAATGTGAGATGATCAGTTTGGAATTTTAGGTATGAAATGCACACAATGCTATCGACTTGTCGAATGTGTCTGTCCGTCATCAGATGTCCACTTTTATATCTTCTCGCGAAATATTTTAAACCTTTAGACATAAAAGATTCCTTATCTTTGACTGTCCGTCCGGTGATGTCCGGTACTCACTCCCTCATGCATATAGATAATATATAGCTTACTTACATCAATTTGCCATTAAAATAATAAACTTTCTACGTATCTAGAACATTTATATTAGAATGTCATAAGTGAACTAACTAGTTAGATTTTCGCAGCATTTGTCGACAGTGTAAGGACGAATTCGTTTTTTTATATGTTTAATTACACACTGTTAGCATTCTATTTAAAAATGTATTTATTTATACCTCGAACATTGAGCCGTACATTCTTCCCCTGTCCGAACACGGAAGGTTTCTATGTGATTTCTATTGTTGTGCCATAATCAGTTAATTATGCAGCATTTAATTACTTATTTAGTAAAAGTAAATAAAAAAATAAACCGCTTTTTGAAAACTGTAACTTTTTTATATTATTTAGATTGATTTACCTTTCCTTAATTAGTGTTACTTTTTTACCAAAATTATTTAATTGATGTAAGTCAATTAAGTATTTAATTAAAATAGCATACAATTTTACTTCAAATTGTGCGATTTAAAAAGATCGCTTTTGTTCGCTACTTTTTGTGCATACGGTCATGTAGGTTTATAAATAAAGTCAAATCTGTCCTGGTCCGTTTGACATGCATATAGTCTAGTCTCGTCATTTCTTCACTCATTAGCCGCAATACAGAGTTGCAGTTCTTGCATTAAATAAACAAGCTTACAATTCCCCATCCCTTTGTCTAGAATAGTCCGCATAATTAATAACTAACCTATATAACTCGTATTTCAGTAGCAAGCCAACACAAAGAACAAAGCAGTTCCTGTAGCAGAATGCTATCCAATTTCAATACCACTAATCACGAGTTGTTTTCGTTCATCTTGTGTCTTGTAAACTTATGCAAGCCGTACCTAATAATATCGCCCTTTGCGATCATCAACTCAAGCTCTGCTGACTTTGCCATTTACCAACTCTGAGGAACCTCGAAATTAGATCAGCACATCAAGCACTGGCGAAGGAAGGTAGCGTGATGAATTGATGATAAGTGATGATAATAGCCTTGCATCTTCCATACAGTTTAAGTGCGCTGTGGTGAATGGGGCAAGCGGCAATAAATATAATTTTTAACAAGGCAGGCTGAGCAAAAAAAAATTGCTTATTATTTGGAGCATATTGACGCGGAAAAGATTTATTGGCAAAATGTATGCACTGACTTGTATTTATCGCTAGCTGCCCAGGCATTGAAGGAAAAGGACGCACGTAGTCATTCATTCAGCAATTACCTAATAATACCTGAACAAAGTAAAACTTTGTGGGTTTTTAAGTACACTGATGTTAGACTTAAGTTAGATCTAATTTGTTAATCCATATGACTAGGATTACTTAATTACCTACTTTATCAACAGTAAACTTAAACGTAATGAATTGAAGTTGGGATGGACATGATAGCAGAATAAAGGTTGACTCTTCGATCAATAATTATTGCAAATTCAGAATTTTTACGAAAGTTAATTAATGCACATTTTAAATGGGATTAACTCGTTTTTGCAAACCCTTTTCCCATTTCTAAACAACTGGGATGGATATATAATTTCCATTTTACGAATATTATAAATACTGTCGTGACTAATAAAATAATCCATGAGTCACTAATTAAATGCTAATTTTATGATAAAAATTTGAATATGACATGGTTATATGACAAAAGTTATAAATCTCATACTAATATGTTACTGGATATAATATTTTTAGATGCTCCATTTCTTTGCGTTGGGCACTACCTGTTGCGTTGAAGTGTCAAATTTTGTTATGAATATTTTACAGCCCGATCCTAACGTCTTTGTGGAACGCACGTTTCGCGAAACTGAGGAAGGGAATCGGTCAAGCGAAGCTGTCTATTAGCACCTGTCCAATTAGTATGCAAGTCATAATTATACCACAAGGGCATGGACCAATAAACCTGAATAAACAGGATGTGGACAACTTGCGATTTTATACGCATAATTAAGAATATGACCATCCTCGAAGTTATTTTAAAGATAGATTGCGCACTGAACACGATTCTCTGCATGTTCTACCTTTGTGGGCCTTGAACGCTCAATATCCAATCTGGCCATTACTTATTATAGAATTTATACTAGTTCTACCTGACATATTGTGTAGTTTAGTTAGTTTGTATGTTTTCAACCTTTTTGGATTTTACAAGTCTTTGCGGGGGAAAGGTTAAATGAGTCAAGTTGTAACAGATTGCAAAGGCTAAATTTCTCAAACCCCCAAAGTTTTATACTATGTCCATTTGAATGTCTCTGTCATTTTTCACTCCACCTGGGGCTCACTTTTTAAGTCTCTTTGTAGCAGAATTACTTGGCTGGATTCAGGTAAATAAAAGTCTTGAAAAGCTACTTCTTCTTTACATTAAAGTTGAAGAGTCCATCAAGTCCATGTCATTCTCTCTATTTGTGAAGATTCT
Source organism: Lepidocyrtus paradoxus (assembly GCA_034696885.1). Lineage (NCBI taxonomy): Eukaryota > Metazoa > Arthropoda > Collembola > Entomobryomorpha > Entomobryidae > Lepidocyrtus > Lepidocyrtus paradoxus. The sequence continues at coordinate 1,717 of JAQGAH010000173.1, read as the reverse complement.
ACAGTAACCAATTAGCTTTTAGCATATCGCCACAACTCATGCTTTTTCATGGATGGATGTCTCCTCTATAAAAAGGAGATTCGCCCGTCTATTAAATTTCCCAAGTTTTCGCGACCTATTCAATGCTGCTCTCCATTTATGTCTTGTCAACGTCAGCACGTTATGTTACGTTGTCCGAGTGGAAGAAAAGATTGTCATTGGATTAGTGTTTTTTTCTTCAAGAAATGGGAAGAAAGAAAGCTAGCATAAATAAATCTAGCGCCAGATAATTACGCATCGACATCATGAAAGTCGTAGCTCATGGTGGCGCTCTCAGACATGCATGGCCCTAATGACAACGACGACACTATTGCAGTTTTTGACGTTCCTGACGCTAAACTGGCATGGCTGCATGAAGAAGATGACGATCATAAGTATCATGAAGATGATAATCCTCACGATGATCAAGATGATGATGATGATGAGATGCTCTTTTTTTAGACGGAATCAAAGTCAGCGATCATGCTCTTGTTTGCAGAACTTTCTGCCAAGTGAAATGATATGATATGTTCTGTTTAGTAATATTATATCTCGTGTCGTTGTTAAATAATTGTGATGATGAAACTGATGATGTAAAAAATCTGCGAGATCCCTGCGCGTCTGGCTCAGTTTAAAAAAATTGTATCTCTTGCCTAGCAAATCCTTTCATATGTACTTAACTATACTTACTCATAGTTTAAACTAAATGGTTAGGTTTTAATATGATGGCTACATGGTGGTGATGATGATGATGATGATGGAAGCCATAATTATAGAAAGAACCTGAAGCCAGTAAAGTTCACATGAAACAGTTCTTTTTTTTCTGCTGAGGGTTCAAAGCACTTGCATTTCCCTCTAGCCTAACTGCCCGTGTAATGTTATGAGTTTAAATGTAATTTTAGAAGAATAAATAGGCTCAGCGACTCGCCCAACGCTATAATTAGCCAACTTTTTTTTCACTGCAGTTACCAACATATCTATATTTTTAAAGAGAAATATTGCTGATGATTAAATTATGCATAGGAGTATGTATATAGTTAAGCTTGAGATTATGATGATTGGCAAGGTGTAAAATCGCATGTTTTTGTTATGCTTTCGCAGTAAATCAGTTTGGCTATTATAAATGTTTTTCTCGTTTCATCCGATCCGGATCCTTTATTCGGTTATTTGTGGGGATGAAATTAAGTTAGTCTGTCTGACATTCCAAAAACCGCTTTAGCTTAGAAATGGATGGCCATAGAGACGAGCGGATCAGACACAATTAGTGATGAAACCTTAAAAGATATGACTTGTGTTTTAATTAGTATCTTGAACAACTGTTCCCATTTTACGGATGATTTTCCAAGGGCTCATTAACTCTTTTTGTGTACCTTTTTGCAAAACATGGTACATGGCTTTGACGGAGTTTTAAGCTTGGCTCGGCTAACAATAAAATGACTATGATCCCATTTATACAACACGTCTCATATCAACACCCCCCCACCTATTATGACCATAGTTTATGACAATAACGAACTTTTACTTTGTAATTCCCTTATAAGGAAATTCTGCGAAATAGGTGGTGCGCTGGTTGGTTGGACAGTGCTCTGACTCTTCGTGGAAGAAAGATGTCCATTAGGGTTGGGCTCAGTTAGTGGCGTAAATGGTAGTGGCTCGAACAATTAGTGGATTTCAAATAGTGGAATAAATCGATAGTGGA
>JAQGAH010000172.1:0-66002 GCA_034696885.1 Lepidocyrtus paradoxus | reverse complement strand
TTACCTGATAACTCCCATTATTACGCAAGTAGCACTTATTTGAATTCTTGTAACACTTTATACCTCGACAGTAGGTACTTACCGACAACTTCACACAACAACCCGAGCCCCCCTCCTCGTTTAAGTCCACCTCCATCTTGACGTTATCCATAACCCATAAGTTAAGTCATTAATTAAATATTAGTTAATAAAAATTTATAACAAACGTTCCAACAATAACCATCCGCATATTCAGCTAACCTAAAACATATCTTCTTTGTAATTTTTGTTAATAATAATTAAATTAATAAACGAAAAGCACTTTTCTAAGTAGTTTGATGGCTTACCTCTGAACAACGATGAATGAATTGAAAGTATCTTATATTTTTGTCACTATAATATCATCAAAACTTTAAATTAAATTAAAGTTGAACAGCTCTAAGTTAAAAATATAACAGCTGTTTCCTCCTCCCTTCCTATTTATAATCTGTAATCGCACTTTGAATCACGACTAAACTATCTTAATTGTTTCGATCTGAATTGTAATCTTATCATCTCATCATCATGGTTTATGGCACCAAAACTCCGTTTATGGTTATCATTTCAGTGACTTTTCACTCTCACTTTATATTTCACATTAACTAACAATTTAATAAATCTTCTATTACGTATTTACTAATTATGAAGTTTGTGTTAAAGCTCCTTCCTTTGGCATCAACACTTTGTATGAATTATTATGACATTACAAATTCATCAATACTGTTAATCTGATATTAAATGATAAATGAACATTGATTTAAAATATTTTGATGACTCGTTAAAATTATATTTGACTACCTGGATGCAAAAAAAAAGGTTTCGACCAGGAATCGAACCTGGATTTCTTGGGAACTGGGTGACGAGTCCAGGACCTGGCGGAGTCAGAGCGGAGGACTTACTCGTGAACTCGCCACATTCCATCCAAGCGCCTTACCACTAGGCCATCGGAACCTCTTGCTAATTATCCTGAAGCAAACCTCAACTATGCTTTGCTACAGCCACCAGAACAGTCAGTGATCTGCAATCAACCAACTACACCTCTTCGACTTTTCTACTTTCTACATTTAACTAACTAATCCTCTAAATTCGACTGTAGAATGTAGAAAGTAGATTTATAGTAAGTGTACTTCTAAAAAAATCTACTTACTTAGAGTTTGACATGGATTAAAATAATTAGATTAACAGTGATCAAGATTAATACCCCTGTAGAATGCAAATCACTGGGTTACACTCCAATGCTACTGCTTGCTACCAAACTACCTCTCTCTCTCTATCTATTCTGTGCCTTGAATTGAGTTGGCATACACAGCAAAGCTCAGTAGTTCACGTATTCTGTCCGGTCACATACAACCAACCAATCCCGTTCCGTTCTTAGCTTATACCTACCTCTTCTCTACTTCTCCCAGATGATGGATGTGGAAAAGGAAAATGTGCCATATCTCAAATATGTTCACATCATCATTCACATCGATTCATTTAAAACAGGGGAGTTCAACGGTAGGCGTAGCACCACAACATCTGTATTCACTCCCATGTATTTCAGTGATTTTTTCATCTCATGTGCCTTCAGTTAAAAAAGAGTGAATAAAATACTTTAATTGATTAGTCTATTGCTTTTTCGCTTTTAAATGTTGCATTTAAAAAGAGGTAATCTACTTAGAAGACAACTATTTTTAGTGTTGTGATTACAAAATTTCAGCTATAAAATTAAGTCATCGAGCAGTTACAGGGTCCAATGTTACGTAAATGCATTTATGTGTCTTTGAAAATGCTCGATAACTCCGTAATTATAGTGAGATGGTGGTTGAAAACAATATAATTACACACTGGACATGTGTAAAATATTGACCAAGTAATTTTTTAATAAAAATAAAAATAGGATGCAAAGAAATCAGAGGATGAGGTGCTTTCGCTCCTCATCACTTACATGTTAGGGAAGTGGACTTGTTGATGCTGACATTTTGGAACATAAAATCATTACTGATATATTCCCTTCCTACGCAATTAAGTGTTGCTTAAAAGTGAATTACGTGACTAAATTACAAAAAACTCCTCATTTGCATATACATAGGTACTTGATAAAATTAGGGAACATTATATCATGATATGAGTGAAGGGGGCTGAAGATAAAATTGCCAAGCCTTCATTTTAGAGTGCGAAACAGTTTGTATACTTTTTTGCAAAAAAACAACAATAATTTTAAGTAAATTACGTAAATTATCAAGTATTTTTGCATGATGGACGGATAGTTAGATTCCTGTTGATTCTGCTAAAATGTTACGTGTGGAGAAACAAGACAAGAAACTTCATTTTTTACACCGAATACCAGCGTTCATTAGATATAAACACGTAGTTTAATGAAACAATTTGACATTTTTCCCTTCCTGAGTCATCAGTATCTGCATTTAAGCGATAAATATGTTGGCATCGCAGGATTTAATGAAAGACTTCCCCAGTAGCAAAACGAATGGTTGAAACAATTCAACTTTCAAATATATTAGTGATGATGACATTTTAAATGTTATGATTTTTATATAGGGGGCTAACATTCTCCTAATACTTAATTCCCCTGCAGTAATATTCAACTTTCCTTCCTTGATCTATCAATATTTTATACTGTATCTTTTCCAAGCATATCAAGACACCTTTAATTAGTATATTTCAGAGACCATTGCAAAGTAAAGGTACAATTAATATAATAATCCGGAGGGTTAATCTGTACTAAATACATCTAACGTCTTTAAATTAAGTTGTTCTTCATGATCTGCAAGTTCATAGTAATTGTTAATTAGCAAACATGGCATTAAATGTAACATATTTCGTGTAAATGATGGACATTCAACTGACGGCGGACAGCGTAGGGCAGGGATATTGCCATTTTCTTATGCAGTTGTAGCCAAAAATGTGTACAATCGAAATCCATTCGTTCTGCTTCCTAGATTATATTGTTTGAATTAGTAGGCCCTCGGCAATATTTTCGTGATAATGGACAACTAATGGATAATGGTTTGACGTGATACAGTATTTTGAACTAAAGCATTTATTCGCTTCAAGGAAGATTTCGCATCCTATATACCTTCGGGCGACGTGCTCATCAAGATAAAAAAAAGGTGTAAAAAATTCTGCAAAAAACGGAAGCCGATTGCCAGCCACCACCGGCGTCGTCTATCGCTGCAGAACATATCCATCCATTCTCGCTAATGCTCAAGGGATACTGCTCCGCTCCAAGCTTGTAGAATCATCAAGGTGATTTTCTGACTATTTGCAAATTGCAATATGGGCTTTTTCACAATTTCGCATGCACGGACAATTCTAAAAATTGTTGAATGCTTTAACGAAGAAGTATGGGGGATTCAGACTATTTCAGACGAGCGTCAGGGCCACTTGCGCTAATTATGTATTACTCATATGAAACTTGGCCATTGTGTTTGTAACTGATTTGAATTGCTATTTATAAGGCAACAATGTAGGAATGGGAAAATGAGTCATTCATCATTAGTACAGACGAACATGATTATAATCAACTTTCATTCCATGTTGATCCACACAGGGCCGAAGGTGAGCGGCAGGATAGAATAGGGCATGATTAGAGATTAGGAAATGAGTGAGGATTAGCTTAGTGCAATGCTAGCAATGAAGCTGTTACGTTTTAAGGACAAAAAGAATCCTACGGTTTGTAAGGTCACTAGATTATAATCTTGCTTCGTTCATAGTTTTATTACCAACGACAAGCGACAGTTCTACATCTGCCTTCATGTGAAATTATGCTTGCGTACCAGAGATTTTCATAAATTATATTTTGGAGTTAGAATATTATGTGCATTTCATTTGATTTCCCTGTCATCAAGCCAAGACGCGAACATAATTTTTTCCCACCATTTTAATGGTATGCCTACGAGTAATAATAATTTTTGTGTAAAAAAAACTAGCAGCTTGACAGCTTGCTTTTTATAATAATGCCATTCGCCTTTCCATCATAAAACTAAAAGGAACCAGAGCCTTTTAATAAGAACTGTACTCATATATCACCTATAAGCATTATTTTTAATGACTCCAAGCTCCGTACCGACCAATCGACCCGACAACATGACTATTATGACCGACTCTACAAAATTTGGCCTAGCCAAACAATATTTTCCCTACTGATCCCATCTAAAAGGTACAGCTGGCTGATACACAAATGCAACTATGATGGTTTAAATCGGAAAACGTTTTCAACAAAATTTATGAATTCCCCCTTTCTTGTCCCTCGTCCATCATCGCCACCACTTCCACCACTGTTATTACCTCCATATCTCCAATCCAACTTTCGCATCCTTATCAATATCCTCATCAATTCCTATGCTTTGTGCTGCTTCATAAATATTATAAAACGTTCCACCGACCGACCGATATTTATGAGATGCGAGAAATATTCTATATGTCGATGAGAATGAGATGCACGTAATGTGCGGCTTTTAGTTGTTAGTATTATTACCATGAGTACTAACGAACTGGCGAAAAACTAAGAAATAAAAGGTGACCCGACCCACACGAACCCAACGAATTTGCTAGCTTGGTCTTAAGGCTTGGCTTTTGTCGTCGCCAGACACTTTTAATGGCTCGCCATAGTGCCACGTACCAATTACTGGTATTTCCAAGCTCTCTGATCCCAATTTCATATCAGGCTATCCATCCATAATATTTTATTGCACAAGTTTCAGGAGGACTCAAAAGGCCACATTTATGTTTTATCGAGAGATATAAAAAACGGGAAAGATGAATGTCTAATATTTGTTGTGTGGAGGATGGAGAGGATCACTTCATTTCGTACATGCATTATGGATGTAATATGTAATCGTAGATCATTACACGCTACGTTCCCAAAAAACTCTGTAGAACTTTGTACTCTTCATCTATATTTTTCATACCTAACTATTTCCTCTTCCCCATTTCCCACCGTCGCCATCCTCATCCCGAACATTATATTATCCTCCATCCCATTTCTTCGTACTTGCTCTTTCCGCTTCAGTCGTCACTTACTCACCGGCTCATATACTTCCACCGAGGGAGGGTTCATGGAAAGGATGATAGTATTGGTGCTATATGGTTGCATGGTGTGTTGTCATTAACATTTTATTTATTTGCGTGTAATCCTCTCATGGCAAAAAGGCTAATCATCATCATTATCATTTTTTACTTCCCGACGACGACTTAAACACTAGCATTTTTTGTGCGCTTGAGAATAGGTATTTATATGCGTTATGGATGAAAGTCCTCATCTTCATCATCCAATGCAATCATCTCTCTGCTCTTACGTATAGAAAAGAGGGAGAGGGTTTATTACCCGTATTTATTAGGAGGACAGGAAGATAGATCACAAGAAGGAGATCAGAGCCTGTTACGAAAACATGGCACAATTAGCCATGCCTCGTGCAAACCTGGATTAGTGAAGCCTATGTAGGTATGTGACATTGAAGTATGTCCCATTGAAAGAGGAGCGACTCTCAGAACTAGGAAGAAAAAGGAGATGTGAGAAGAAACGGAAAGCGGAAGCTCATCTTTCTTCAGGTTTAAAAAGATAATCTGCCTTGTTATTAGAAAGTAGAGGGAAGCAGCGCAGCATACCTTGGAGGAAACAAGGAAATTGGATATTTGTCGTTCGACGGAAGGAAATTTTGAAAAGTTTTGGGCAATGTCGCCTTCCAGTCCACGTAGCTGTTATGTCTAAATTAATATGACTGCTTGTATAGTGTGTATTGTATCATGTTCATATTGACTATTATTTCTGTAGCAGAAGCACTTTTGAAGAAAGAATTATGGAGTTTGAAATACAAACTGGGAAAAAATATAATTTATCATGGGTTGGATTACTTATACTTACTTCAAATGTATGTGTTTACTACTTACATTTACTATTTACTCAGACATTTACAATGTTCATGCTGTTTTGCATCATTATCTACAGGCAAACAATTCTTAATCATCCACAGCGTAGTTCTAATTTGTCCATTCAGTTTTTATCTGACTGTTTTGTCCATTCAGGATGCAATTTTCATTAATGCGCCAACGCCCTGAATGAATCCATCTCGGTTGTAATTCCAGTGACCTGTAAGTGCAGTAATGCAACCCTATAATGTATTTTTAACGGGGTTAAAACAGGTAAATATTTTACACAAAAAACCTGTACATTCTAAGCAAGAGTGGCAACTCCCGTGAACCGTGACTCGTGTTATATGAAAATATGAGTCGTGCAATAAACAATAATCAGCGTCCCTATCTCCAACTTACCTTCAACCACATTAGGAAAGACAAGATTCTCATTTGTATTCGTGTAACACAGATAATATGACTGGTTCACGGAAGCTTTAATAGACAAATCGCTTCTCCACCGAGAATACTGGATTTGAGAGCATGTGGAAGTGGAACTCACAAGATGCTTCAAGTCTCTGAAAGGATTCTCTTCCAAATATTTACAAAAATGATATGCATATCATGTAACTGTAAGTGGATGGGATAAATAACACGATGCATTTAAAGTCATGATGATTATGATCATCATGAGTGCAGTTTCTTACACTCTATAATGTCATCTAATGAGGAGAGATGCAGTTAGCTGTCTTACTTGGAGCTGGCTCATAAAAGTGCTCAAGCACTTTTTTCTTCAAGATTCAGTTCTATTTACATTATGCGTTAACTTTACAGTCATAACCATTTCATTCAGTTTATAATATTCTGAAGAAAAAAAAATCCATAAAACCAACAGAATATCTCATTCCTCCGTGAATTCGTAAACATGCAAGGAAGCCAGTCAACGCACTCGAACGATACGTATAGGTATATGAAGTGCAACTGTTTTATTTCATTCATTTCTCTCCTTTGCTCCTCAGTCGCTTGCCAGTCTCTAGATATAACAGAAAAACTTTTTAAAAAGTGCAAGACACCATCGCTTTGAGCTTCTCTCCTCCAAAAACTTGGAGTAGCTTTGAAGTTTTTGTGTAGACAACAGGGCAAAACCAATGTCTAGAAAGCCTCAACTTGTCTTCTGTAAAACAAGGAAAATGGGAACCGAAAGAAATTTGTAATAATAAAATAATAATAATCAGCTAACGCTGTTTACTTCATTTCCCCCACCCCGCTTACTCCCTTTGCAAAAACCATTATTTAAATTACGATGGAAACAGACAGTCGTTACTCTTCACGTTTCCCCAGCATTTCTTCAAGTTTCGCCATAGCTGGTGCCTAAACTTGATGATGATTCACTGGGCATAAGTACATTTGGGAAATGGGTTCCAGAGACTGTATCACGCTTGCATATTATTATACTTTATTTGAGAAAAGCTTCCCTTCCCTTGTTTGTTGTCTCTACTTTACGATGTTGCTGTTCGATACCACCACACGGTTTCCAGACCCCACCACCACATCACCACCACCAATGTCAAGCTTGTTTGTAAACAACTCCTCGCTAGTTTTGAATACACGTAATAGAAAATCATCAGAAAGCACAGGAGCTTGGAAATGTAAAGAGTTAATTTTTCTTCCCTCTCCCTCCATATCCTTCCTCTTCCCTTTTTTTTATCTCAATCTGATAGTGCGTGGGAGCAGTGTGGTCTTATCAAACTTTGCTCGCTTCTCACTTCTAATCACTTTAAAAAGGGCATTTCCAACAAACATTAAAATAGGTTTGGGAGCGTACACTAATCATATTACATACTCTACTTTGGATAATCTTGGCCTTCTCTGGTAAACTTAGTTTAGCCTTTGAAGTTCTTTGACTCCTTCATCGTCATCTTTGTATCAGTCATATCCTTTTCTTTATAGTTCCAGGAGCTTTTTCTCCCAAAAAAATAACAGTTTCATGTGCGTTGTTGCTGTTGAGATGCTCCAGTAAGACGAGCCAGAGCCCGTCAAACATTTTAAACCACTCTTTCAGCCACCGAATTTAGTAAGAGAGAAATTACATAATGCCTTCATATTACATCCTAAAATCCCACTCGAAATGAAAACCCACCACCAGCCAGCAACAGCGTTTACTGAATATTTACTGAATACACGTTTTAATCTTATCTTGAGTATTAAAAAAGTAGGGAAAAAAACTCTGAAGTAGTGTAGTGGTAACAAGTGCAGGCCACGCATATCATGAAGTAAACAGGAACAGAGAAGCTCTTTTAAAATGCGATCCCTTTAACGTGGAATCATGGTTGGTTGAAAATCCTTGTTTATATTGTTTATTTTATGAAGCTACCCGTTTGAGTATGTCTATCTCATCTTATCATTCATGTAAATGCAAGCCTCTTTTAATGTTATTATTCCAGCTTACATATTTAGTTCGTACATGGTAACATGGTAGGAGAAGATGAAAGTGGAATTTTAGATGATCCGCACCGTTCAGAAGCATAAGGGATACAGTGGACATGGACCCGTTCTTACTCCATTTTTCTTCCGGTTTTATTGTATTACCGCCGTACACGGCAACTATAAGTCTTAACTTTTGTGGAACAATATTTTTGTGGGATTTCTGAAAAAAAAAACACTTTTCCATGTAACAGAGACAATATTTTTTAATAATGGAAACAACGTACAAAATTTTCTGCATTTGCTAGCTTAAATATGGAGATTCCCCATCTTCCTTTAAAGTTTTAAGAAGACTCGCGTTTTCTTCAAACATCAATGGAACTAGACAAGAACATAATCCATTGTACATTTACGAAGCGGAGAAAAACGGTGAAGATCTTGGGATGGGATAAAAATCTTCAGGCATAAAACTTCCAGGAAAAAAAAAATCCAACTCAAAGCTAATCCCCCTCAATAATGCCTTGGGCAAAGGATTTAGGATTTAGAAATAAAATTCAATCAGCCCTCTCCTCTCTTATCTGAAACGTCAATGTCGATCGGAGTGATCATCTTTGCCGATCCAACAGGAAAAATAAAAATTTTACAAAAAAATACTACATTATAAAAGAAAATTACTTTGGTAATGTTATGTAAATATAATACATTGGTGGAAAGACGATAGATTTACAGTCGATTATCTAAGGAGGAAGGAAAAGAAGATTATGTGAATGGTGTGGGTTTTGGCAGTTGATCCACCAACCCAGCAATCCACTCACTTCACTTTCTACATAATTATGTGCTTTAGAACACACTCTGAACACTTTCACAGCTGCAGCTTCCTCTGTGGCAGTTGAATAACTTAAAGAAATCCCTTTGAATTTTGCAAAGCGCCAGTCAAGTTCAATTGAAGGCAAGGTTGATGATTCTCTGATGATTGAAGTAAAGTTAAGAAGTTGTGAAGGCTTTTGAACAGCTATCAGAAAGCAATATGAAAAGAAATGAGGATTTAGTATCGCCAAAATATTGCCTAGCCACATAATAGGAAGCTGATTCATCCACTTTTCCATGAGTGTTTTTAGACGAGAGATTGAAATTGAAAGGGAAATTTTCTCTAGAATTTCAAAGGAAAAATGGAGGTGGAGTAGTGTTGAGGAAAAAGTCGTTTTTTTACCAGTAAAGTAGAACATTAGTGCTGAAAAGCAGTTTAAATTGATTCCCCGTTGGAAAACCCAACATAAATAATACCGCTGACTCAAACTATACTTCAGTCATAATTTCATATTTAGATGCATTCAGTTTATTAATACATATCTCTCCCAGTGCACAATGCACAAATTCTTCTGTTTCGTAAAGAAGCTCGGTTATATTAACTAAGGGAAAATCCCGATTCCTTCATGCTCTAACCATGCATTCATATATACCTATTCGGATATTCCAGTTTCCGCTTGGCTTAACGGGAAACATAAATGAAAAATAAATTCAAAAAATAAGAATTCCATCAACATCCTCCTTCTCCTTCCACCAATCCCTCTTTTTCTCTTCTTTTGAGTTGAATCGGCTCCTTTCATTTTTATAATCTTGCCATTTTTCAGAGGTGATTTCCAGAAGTGGAGTTTAGCGGAAAAAAAACAAAAACCCTTTGGATCTCCCTATCCACTCACTCATTCTTTGGGATCATTTATGCAAGAAATTACAGAAAACAAAAGCGCTCGTTGCCACGAGTAAAGTGAGTATAAAAAGTTTATACCTACTTTACTAACTACTATGCCGCTCCTTCTCTATTTCCTCCATTTCATTCCGTTTTTACTCATCTCACACGAAATTTTTCCCCCACTGAACTTCCTCCAAAACAAAAGTGACTCTCAGACGTAAATATCCTCGCAGGTTATGTAATATTAACATGTGGGTACGCTTCCCTGTTGAGGATTAATAAACAGAAAGAAGCCGATCAGCGAACAGTGTTCAGCTCACACCCACAAAAATCCTCTGTTATTTGGCTTTGCCAATGCTTTTAAAAAAGGCCAGGAGCATTGAGCAGCGCCTCTCACACATATTCAATTCAGATCCCTCTCTCCCCAGCGAAGCAACAACCGTCTCAGCTTACAATTGCAGTTGTAGTAAAAACAGCCTTGTCTTCCCGAGCTAGCTTCAGTCTCCTTTCAGAACTCGAGTGAAGCACAGACGCTGACTCTTTCGCATCTCCTCGCCTCACCCTTAACAATGAGGTATTGTTACATTGTCATTGTTATTAGCTGTTTCTGTTCCCCTTATTGTTGCCAACGGTGGTGGTGGGAATGACACTTACATGAAAAAAAAACATAACCCAGATCCAGCCAAAGCAAACATAATAAAAAATAAATACGACAAAATGTAAAAAAAGGTTCTGCATTCCCAGTTCTCCATTATCAAAATATAGTTGTGTGCGTGTCTGTGCGTGTCTGTTGGAATAAACTAAAAAGCTCTATTATTATCCTCACTGCCATAAGTTTCCATCAAAGCCATTCATCCAGCCTTAAACTTAACTATCTTATGTATCAGATGCGATGAGTTAGCATTTTCGTTATAGTCTATGCAAATTACATCTTTGACAATAAACTTACCAGAACTGAGGAGGAAATGCAAAAAAAACTAAACATTTGTTACGGCATATGTGTGTGATATTGAGAAAAGTTGGGAACAAAAATCCGTAAGTCCTGTTATAGCTTCATTCACTAACTTTTTCTATTCCCTGTAACCCTATTAGAGTAGTAGGAGCAGCATGAATCATCCATAAATATGCAATATGTGGCCATTCATACATTTTGCATTCATGTTTTAAGTTATCAGCCTTTGTTGCTTGCGTGGAGTAAAGTATGAAAAAAAAACAGGAACAATGTTTGGTGGACTATAATCTTCTGTGCTGTCGAGTTTTGTTCCAGCATTAGATTTTTTTACCTTTAATGTTATGCAACGGCGCATGAAGTAACGAACCAGCCAAGCCATTGTCCAAAGAGGAAGGGAAAAAGAGAGTAATGCTCTTACCGTGATTATGTTATCCTGGTATCCCCCCTATAACAATAGACTTTCCCCTTTCTTAATAAAGTGTAATACGACGTGCATTATACATAATATACTTATAACGAATGTGTCCACGGAGTTACTCAACTTTTATGGAATACAATAAAGCTTCTTTTCCTTTATTCATTCTTAGATGTTTAGAACCCATCTTTGGTATAAAAGTGGAAGCATACTATTAAGTTTTTTTTCCCCTTAGTTCTTTTCGAATTTGGCCACCATCACGGCATGGCCATACTCTTTTACTAGCAACACGAAAATTCCAACCAATATTAGAACCTCACACATGAACTTACTCTGGACAGAGTGAGAGGACTAGGGAAAACAATGCTGGAGTACTATTTTGGCAAAAGTTAAGTGAAGGGAAAATTCCTCTTACGAGATACTCCTCAGTTTGCTGATATATTGATCATAATGATGATGGACTATATGAAGTCAAGTAAGTGAATGGAAGACTGGATGGGGGCCAGACTGATGGAGAAATGTCATATGGAATGGTGGACAGTGGATAAGGAAGAAAGCTTTGCTTTTAAAAAACAATCCGATACTGATTTGCTGCTGGAGGTGACCAAGAGGAGAGAGAGAGAGAAATACCCTCTGTGGCAAGAATACGATTATCATGTCTTTCTGAATGTGTTGCTGTTGTTGACACCGTTCATCTTATCTCGGCTCCTTTATGTTTCTCTCAATTGTTTTTATTCTGGCTGTAACTTACGCTATATTATGGGCGACATGAAATAAATGCGTGGGACGAGGTACTTAAGAACAACGATAAACTCCACTAGACGGCTCACTGCCCCTTTAATAGTGTTGAACTAACTATGAGCGACATGAAGATGATGAGCGTCTTGATTATGGAATGAGAAAAAAAAGGTTATAAACGGTCCATGTCCTTCCAAGATATATTTTCTTTGCTCATTCTATTCCCCTTCTCATAGTCAGAGTGAAAAGTAGTACTTGTCTCTCTCCAACAAAATATCAGAGAAGCACTCCATCCAACCCTAGCCTGTCTTGTTTTCCACCACATCCCCCCCTCAAAATCTGGAGATGAAGACAAGGAGAAAAATCGTTGCTCATCGAGGCATGACGAATGGTATGTGCTCCCTTTTTCATTGTAATTGTAAGTAGATCGATTATCTTCCTTGCAATTTTTTTAAAGGCCTAAGTACCAAAATAAGGATGGGTTCCTCTGAACGACTTTGTTGGCCTCCGTCGAGCATTACATAAGCATTGCGTTGTTCTTCGAAGGAGCAAAATTGCAAAAGTACTTTTTCGACTAGGTATTGCGTCTCCCTATTTTTCATCTTCAGCAGAAAAGTGGGACGGGGAAAGTGGGAAACGGATTTAGCGCTGCTCTTCCCCTCTATATAATCATTTCTGTGTAAGTTGTCTAATCCATATTTCATTTCTCAGGAGAGGTTATCTTAGCCCTCTTCCATTGTTTATGATATGAATATGAGGATGAGGGGGCAAATGGTTTTTAAAGCGATTCTTTTTCCATGTCCCAGAACAGCCCCGTCATCGTTAGGTAAGGAGAAGACTAGGGATACGGGGTACGATAGGTGGAAATGATCTCATCCAAGCGTCCAGACTTTCCCAAGAATATTTTCCAATTCATAATCGTTTTATCCCTCCGGAAAATATAACATATGAGTTATTACAACAGGAGATAAGTGTCCGTCTCTCTGTCGTCCTCGTTTCCTCCTAAAGTTATTAGCTAATAAACTGCCAACTAGGGGGTATGGTGGAAGCAGAGCTGTGAAAAGAAAATTTCATTTGGGTGAATATCTGAATCCACATTTTCTCATGCAGTCAAAATTATGAAGGGTTAAGCAGCCCACTAAATCTTTTGAAATAATGAAAATGCGGTTTGAAACATTGCTTGAATCTTTCCAGATTTTTAACTAAATTCACAAATCATCCCGAGCATAACAAGTTTAACTAGATTTTTGCAACTTACATCCCTAAATGTATTAAGTATGGAGTGTGTTTTTTAATCCAAATTTCATCAAGCTAATAATAATTCGTTGGTTGATGGGCAGACCGACAAAGGTCATGTACGTTTGCAAACTGCTGACTCTCAAAGTCAGAGTTACAAAGTTATAATAATAATTTTTTTTTAACTATCTGTGAAACTGACACGGAGCGTAACCAGCCCCTAACGCCTCCAGTCAGGAATGAGTAGTGGTGGTGGAGCAAGGATTGGGGCAGCAGGACAGTGGTTGGCCTTTTCCCTCTAGAATTAACTTTTGGAGGGAATGAAAGGATTTCGGCAGTATAAGCGAAATTGTATGATGAGAAGAGGACGACATATTCTCAAGTTTCCCTTGGAGCAATTTTCTATGAATGAAGTTTCCTTTTCCTTGTGAAGTTGAAATATGAGGTGGAAGAAAATAAAGATGTTAGGTAATACCTGGGCGGGTCCTGGGGAACATGATAGAAGATGGGCTAGAATGGTCTGTGTTAATAAACCTCCCGTTCCCTTTTTATTTTCCTTTTATCAGCTATATTTCTTTCAAATAAAGTTCAAAGATTAACATTTCGGCGTTATTAAAACCTTCTGTAAAACATTTTCTGGCTTTACTTCCACATCATAGAAGATCAGAGGTGCCTGTTTTCATCAAAAGAATTTTACCAGAATGAGCTTGATTATGAATCTTCCCGGAAAGGCAAGGCAGATAATGACATGGTTAACTTACTTCGTTCTTTTTAATTAATATATATTCCCGTTAAAAAATATTATGACCTGGTCATGTCTTAAAGATTAAAGATTCAATCTGACAAAAAATAGATAGTCCCACGACCGTTCACAGCAATCCCATTTTCATTCATTTTGAGTTGGTTTTAGCATCAAAATCTTAAAAAGTTTAAAAGTTGGAATGCATTCCATTTTAAAAGTTTTATTGGATTTTTAAGCTCTTCGTAAACACTCAAGTGTTTTATTACGTTTGAGTGCTCCCAAAAAACATGGAATCTGCATCAATTCTTTAATTCGATCCCATGAACCATAAAACCATTCATTTTCATAATCCTGGGTAAAATCAATAATTCATTTCATTTCATGGATAATATACCACACTGTTTTGTTTATTACGACGACTAAAATACACTCTTCTTGGGTTCATTTCTGTTATTAATCTCAACCTTTAAATTATCACTCAACCGATGACTCCATGCCAAGCCAAAGTTGATTGGCAGGAGGTTGAACGAGAAGGATAGTTTTCAATCTAACGCTCTTCAAGCTCTGTTGGTAATTGGTATGGATATGTTTTACTTCTGATTCGCCTCAAACAAACTATCATGCCCATAGAGACCACCGCGCAAGTAGTTCCATTAAACCATCACATTTTTATCCCAATGGAACGCCACAACGTGTTATTTATGTCATGACTCAAAGTGAACTTGTATTTACACAAGGTCAGAAAATTGCATGTCAGGTCGTGCAAAATGTGTAGTCTAAGCCTACAAGGACATTTCATAGTTACCTTTTGCATATAGACCTAATATGTCATACTACGCTAATGAGTAATTAAAATGGTGACGTTTCAGTCTGTAAACAAAATATGATTGATTAATCGGCTTTAGAAGTATTTTTGGATGTGATTTTTTGCCACAAGCGGGATCGTTATCTGGAAGTAAAGGCTTACTGATAACTCATTTGACTCTTGACTTTTTTAATTCGCAGTGTTGTTTCTTCACGCAACAAAATGTCTAGTAGAACTTCTGCTTCTTGGAACGTTTCAAAAGCAACTACTAGTTACCTAGATTAGCTGATTTTATATGATCAGTTTTATAATAAAATAAGGGAGTTCAAATCCAACTATTTTCACTTTACTGTAGACGTGCCCATTTCATTTATCCCTTTTGATATCCAGCCCATTGGACTATAGTGGCTGACTTGTTGCATTCAAAGATTACTCTTCAATTAAATCCTGTACGGTCAAACTCTTCGGTATAAGTATGTATCGTTATCGTTGTGTGAATTCCCTGTGCAATAAAATAGAGATTACGCCTTTCGCTCTGGTAAAAGTCATCTATAGATTGTCCATCTAAGGTTTCCGCTCGTTTGCAATAAAAAGTTTGCGTGATCTGAAATAAATATCCTCTCCATCTTTCTCCCAGGGAGGAGGCCCTTCTGCTAGTTGACTTTTATGGAAGACCGTTGTGTGTACATTTGGTTGGGAAAGTTTGAAATCACATTTTCCAAGGGTTGACTATCACCCTTATCGTTTATCTTTCTTGTCGTTTTTCCATTAAAAATACAATTTCGCTTGGTATTGGCGCATTGAGAAAGGGAGAGGGATCCACTTTCCTCGTCGCTCTTCCGAGCAGTTTTGTGCTAATGTTGGTTATTTATTGGAAAGTAGAATGATGCCACACCACATCGCAAGCCATTACTCTTAGTGAGCCAGTGTCTCTCCCAGCCGTATAAAAATTCTCTGCGTAATATTGGTTAACCTTTATATTTAATGGGCTATCGATTTGGGAATGCAGTTGCTCCAAAAAAAACATATACAGCAGGAAGCGTTGGCTGACCAAATAAACCTTGGAGCTGTGTTGCTTACAAGAAGCCTGATTTCATATCCTGGTGGTGCAAGAAATCTAAGTATTCTGTAGCTTCGAGCTACGCTCTCCCTTCCATTTTCACTTTGCCGTAACCGTAACACGAAACAAAACTGCCACACCTCGCTCAGTAAAACTCTGCAACATTAGGGCAGTTACTAAATTAATGATTCAGCATTTTCCAAGGAATCTGTTTGCGTGTGGTGGTGATTCTCTATCCCATTTTTATCACAGGTAAATTATGGTCGTGTTGTTCTGAAGCAAAGTTTTTAAAAGTTCCTGGAGAGCGAGGGAAGGACACAACCTGTAATTTATAAGTGCTAAGGTTTCCCTTTTGTAGGCGTTCCTACACATCAAATCAATTTAGTTGATGGCAGTTAACTACATAACATGCAATAAGCACATAATTGCCCTTTCTGCATAGGTATTCGTATTCTACAATGAATAAATGTACATACCTATGTAGATTGCTGAATTTTCTCCTACCACATCCTCCGTATTAGATTCTATTGATTTCGTTAAATTTTTAAACTTTGGAAGCATGTTGTGTCACAGGAAGATTACGATTAACATTCTGTGCTTAACGAGTTACACACTCGTTAAATCCAGGACATTTAAAACACTTCCGGCAAAGTGTGAAATCCTCCTGTTATCAGTACAAAGGAAGTGAAAGCAGTAGGAGGAAACACCTATCCTAAATGGTTTAGATTATGGGTGGACTGCTACTGCCGCTTATGGTAAGTTAATCCATTAACATCCCATAAGCATAATCTTTCTGGCTAAAGCATAACAGTGGCAGTAACATTACAACATCGGCTAAATAGCTCCATTTCCCTGCTATCGGTTCGATTATCACCCAACGTTTGAATGGAAACTCGTAGCGCCTTCCATGGCTCCACTATCGTAGTCAGCCCCCATGGTCCTCACAGTCCCCAGCATAATGAGAATCAGTGTTATCGCAATATCCTACCTCTTTTCATATGACACAGTCATAACATAACCCTTTGTATTTCTTGATGGCGGCTGTTAAGTTGGGAAATGACAAAAGTGACACGATTTTCCGCATAATCAGACATAGCCGCTGTTCCCCTTTATTATTGTACCTGTATCACCCCCGAATTTTTAAATGGGACGGAAGGGGGCATGTTCTGTTCTCAGCAGCATGCCACATACTGATGTTATCCCTTCACATTTTATTGTTTCGTCAGCGGAGGAAAATCCATGTATTGATTTAATTTTAGATAGAGAAGGACACAGTAGGCAAGAGTGAAAGGGGCAATAGTGTCCGAAATGAGACATGACATGGTTACCTACAAGTTAGGAAAGAGTCTTTTGTCCATTGAGATGTAAAATTGTTTTTTTCTCCTTCTTTCATATTCCATGTGTCATGGGAGCAAGCAGTAAATTAATATTTGGTTTGGTATGCTTGGCTCTCATAATTTAATATGACTTGAGCTTCCTCTGAACCTTCTGTTCTCCAGATTACGTTTCTCCCCTTTCCCTTTTATCTTGAGCTCGTGCCTGGTACAGGATGAATTGAAAGGAGCGGAATGAAAAAGGAAAATTGCGGAAAGACTACAGGATTCGCAAGCCCTTTGAACTGAACTTGCACGCTTATTAAAATACATATACCTACGTGATGAGTATGAGATTGCGCTTTTTAAAGCTGATTAAATTTTGTCACCAATTTCATTCTCATTTTGTGTGTGGCGCTGAGACGGATGCCAATATCTGCAATGTATTGGGCAGGCTCGTATGTAGGGATAAAAATAATTAATTTTCTAATCTCTTTATGCCATCTAAATTTACATTCACTTAACTGTTATGTCCTGCGACTGGCCATGAAAATGAGAATCGTTCCATTCATTCGAAGCAGTAACAGCTTGTTAGTGGAATGGATGGACATGGCAAGCCACGCACACCATCGCATCATTAAAGTTTTCCTGGCACGTACTGAACTATTTAACGTAGCTCTGCATCCAACTGAACCAAAACGGCTGCGGTAGATTATTTAATTTAAGATAAAGACATCAACTGTTTTTTCATACATTGCTCCTCTATTGAAACAAAATATGCAATGTTGGGGTGTGCTGCTGGGGTCGCTGTCGCTGTAAAACCAATTAGCTCAATATGGAGAGCAAGGTTAAACTTTACAATGAATTTGGGGAAGGTGTAATACCTCCATCAATTTAATGGGACACTTATGAGGGGAATTTAACCTACAAATCGTAATTGCGGGCATGTTCCTGCTCATTTTTAAAATTGCAGTGATAAATTTAATCCTTTTTATTTCTATTAAATGGCCAATAATTGGGGAATGAACGTTCCGGCCGTAAATGAATTATGAGTAAAAAAAGCGAAAAAGATTCCAGACTTTCAGAGAATTTTATCAGCTCTCAAACAGTTTTTATTTACATCAGGGTTAAATCCAAGTTGTTGTTGCGTCTTGGTTGGGTTGTGTACTCTACTTAATTACAAGAATCCATTGTACAATCTTTCAGTATCACTGAAAAAACTTCCTGTTTCTAGAGAACTATTTGGGCTCTTCATTCATTCTTCGAACTTTTGTAGCAGATTGCGCTTCCTTCTCCTTGTCCAGCTGAACTCTACTCAATGAAATGGCGAACAATGCGAGCGTCTAGACACAATCCAAAAATTACACGTTGCTCCGTGACAGAAAGGCTTGCAGTCATCATCATAGTAAAACTGTATAATTTTGTAATTGAAAGCGTTATAAGTGAACTCATTATCTGTTGCTGTTTCAAATTATTTTACTCCAGCAGTATGCTCATCCACTCGTATTAAAAATGAGTATGTTTATGAGTATGAGTATTCCAAAGAAAGCAGACTCTTGTGATGTGATGCAAGGGAACGTGAGGCAAAGCAATCCATTTAAAGTTTGAAGTCCGGACGGGAGCAATAAACAAGACATGGGAGGAGTAAAATCCTCATCAACTCGATATTTTTACAGTGGAGTGTTTTGAAGTGCTAAACTTGCATTATTTGTGCATTGGAGGGGTTTAGCACTCACTCCTAAATCAAACTATCCAAGTCTCTCCTCCATCCACGAAACGATAATATTTGGGGGGAATTCTCAGCTTGTAATAAGCACGAGAAAGATTTATGAGGCTGTGTTGAATGAGTTGGAAAGTGGATGTGGTGCTGTTCCACTAACTTTTTTTTACTAAATGATGATTATTTTTATGCATCCCGTTGTTGTCAGTCGATTCCCAATAAATTTCTGCCACAGTGCAGTGGCATTTTTAGGAACTGGCTAGTGTCTTGTGCTGGTGTTGGGGTGATGTATGGTTTTTATGATGTACAAAATGCATTATTCCTGCCACCACATGAAGCATAAAGAAAACTGGAGAGGAAAGAGAGGTAATACTGCCATGTCATGGCTGCTCATTTAAGGAAAAACTGGATTGTCCTCCAAAGGGTTTTGCATCCAGAAGCCGCAAAACATTTATCAATTAGTGGCATATTAGCATGTGTGGCGTAAAATATTTCCTGTTGAGAACTGGCAAGAACATCAATCTTCTTGGAGGTGGATCTTAAGCTAGGGAACAGGGGGAAATGGACTTAATAGTATGCGACAAGTTGAAGGACTAATGAATAAGGTGCTAAAGAAAGTAATATGACTTGGTTGTCTTATACTGCTGTGGGTGGTGTGTTGGTGATGTTGACATAGAACATGGGAATGGCATTATTCACCTATAACTTGGAGCTGCTAAACACTTTGATACTGTTTTTATGGCTGGTCTTAATATTATTTATCTATTTTCCAGCAAATTTATAGTTTCTTTTATAGTTTTCAGGTCTGCATGAAGGGATGATGGGACGCTGTGCAAATAGCGTGAATCTCTACTGCTCCATTTCACTCCTCCGTTGATTCGGCTTTTTCGGAATTTTCGTATCTTGGCGAAATTCATCCTAAGTTCAGTCACTGAAAACCGGTACATGGAGGAACCTGGGAAGAAAAGTAATTGGACCACCTACCAAACCCAAACTCTACGAGTGAAATCAGCCATGGAGCATAAAATGGAAGATGGATGATCCCATTTTTTTCCATCGGTAAACTAAAAGCGTTCAAACTCGTCTAAAAAACGAAAGTGCTCAAAATTTACCATTAACTCTATGTAAGTAACAATCTATGTTTGCGGAAGTTTAGGACTATGTTCATTTTAGTGAAGTTTGGGGAAATGAGGTAATTTTGAGAAACCACTTGAATCTTTCGCACCCAACAGCTAAACCAGATTAAAATCCACAATCTAACTAATCCCAAATCCCGTAGGGTTTAAGTAATGCGGGTAGAACAGGAAGAATAGAACTGATTCATTTAGAGAGGGAATTCGTTCAAGACTGAGGAAACCATCAAGACTTCATCCACACAACTTTAGTTTCGATTAAAATGCTTTACTACTCATAACGATGATGATAATGTCGGAAGGATAGTAAATAAAGATGATGCCTGCTCTTCCCAACCGTGTACCCATTTAGATAAAACATTATGGAAGCTTCCCAGTGTGGTTGCATTAAAAAAGAATTTCAAATGTTGTCACCAGGCTATACTATCAGTGATACTGGTAAGACTAAAAACTATCAGTTCAAGATAACCTGCGGTTAAGGAGAGACAGCAGTCTCATTATGTACGTATGATGCCTCTCAGCTATAGTTATCTTTTAACTACTCTACTCAACTTTGTATTCACAAGCATTCGGTTTTCCAACTCATCAATCTACAATTATGATGCTGACACACTGCCATATATTTACTCTGTACAATGATAATGATGACAAATATTTCTCATTTTGTGAAACCAACGTATTGTCATTGTCAACCTTGTATAAAGACCAGAGGAACTGTTTTATGTGTATTTAAAGAGTAAAATAATACGAGTTTTGCTCTTGATCCCACCTCATAACTAAACTAAGCAGTGGTGTTGATCGATATGATATAATAGGATGCTTTCCCCTTGGCTCCCCCAGTTGGACAGTAAAATTTACGATTATCAAGAAACAACCTAAGGTTGTATGGATGTGCTCACTTAATAAAATAAAGTGCTGAAGACAATGCTTCCCTGAGAAATGGAGTGAGAAGATTCATAAACATCTCGAAAAGTAGAAAAATTCATTCCGACATCGATAACTTTCTCCAGTGTGGAGCCCTCGCCGACATTCCCCCATTCAGTTAAGTGAGCGAGGAAAACCTGAGAAGGGAAACTAGGGCTCGGGACGCATCATCATTATTATGGAGCAATATTTCCACTTATCCCCTCTGAAATTGAAGAAGAGCTCACACGAGGGAAATTATTTCCAGTGTTCAGCCTCCTCATCCCAACGTCTCAAATTATCGCCCAGTTCTGTTATCGTAACGATGCTCAGGATATTTTGTGATGTGTTGGTGCTACTCTTTCAAGTATTATATGTGAGGATACTGTTGCCGGGAAATAGGATCAGGCCGTCTCCCGAGAAGCAACTTAAGCTTACAGTTTGGGAAAGGGATAAGAGAAAAAATGGGGCCCCTTTATCATCGTCATCATCACCATCCAGTACAGCAGAGCTGAAACTATCTTGCCAAAACTTGTCCTATGTAGTGGTACAGATGTCTTTGTCCTTGATTAGTTCATGTAAATTTTTTATGAACACTTTCCACTTCATCATTTATTTGCTGATTGCCGATAAAATTCATCTCACCAGTTGTGCGCCAATCGTGAGGCCGTCCGTTGCACCCAGCTCTGTGGTAAGTAATATTTAATCTCATCTGAAACTATACGAATACCTAGTATATGACATAACCATAACGCAGCATTCAAATTAAATTGGTCAAAAGTAATTGAAATACGTTCACCACAATGGACCACTTGAAAGATGTGTGCGGTGAAAGTTTGATGTAGATAGATAAGTGTACTTAGCCCTTCCCCATACTCATCCTTTCTTCCCATAGACGATTAAAGACATCTTGAATTTCTTCTTGAGCATGAGGAAACTTACAATAAAATCCAGGCTCCAAACCCTACTGTTTGGCGAAAAAGAAAGTGGGACAAACAGGAAATTATTCGCTCTATTTTAGAATACTTTTCTCTATTAAATTGCATTCTCGGAGCAGGGATGAATTGTAGCGTGAAAGTTGGGAGAGGAGGTAGTGTCCTATAAAATAAAAGCAGATTGCTCCTTCTCCTTTTCCCTCCTACGATATTGCGCTTGAAGGAACATTATCCCTGCTCCGATTTCATTCTCCAACACCACTGCCACCACTAGCGCCATTTATATTATTTACGCTTGCCTCCAGGCTTTTCCCTTGGAACCTAAAAAGGTTGTTCTCAATGAATGTGGTAGATCTTTTGATCCCCTGTAATGTATCAGCGTTGTCAATCGCATTTTGTTGATGTGTTCACGCACGGGGTGACTTCTTGTCCTCTTGAAGATGACAGGAATGAATAGGGGAACGAGAGAGGTTGTTCAGACTGTGTTACCAGACTTGAGTTTCTGTCGCCGTTTCTTGCCTTCGTTTTCCTCCTGCTGCTGACATCCATTATGGGTCCTCAGTAGCGGTGGCAAAAGTATGCTCAAATTCTTATAAAGTTTGATATAGGGCCCCATTAATAGAACAATATGAAATAGAATTTTTCCACAAAGAAAGGAAATTAAAGCCATGAAAACGCTCCTTGAACACGTTTCACTCGCACGGAAATTCTTTCAAGTGTTTCCCTGAATCAGTCGCTTGTTACTCGAGATGCATGAGGGGAGTGAGTCTGAGGCTCCTGCTTTACACTTATCTTTTTGTTGATGCATATGTGCCTATATGGATATGCCTATATGGCAATATGGCTGTCTCGATGACTTTTCGCATGAAATGAACGTTCCTTGTACAATGAGACTGTTTAATTTTGAGCTTCGTTTATTTATTTTCAGCGTCGCTGGCCACGCCATGTTTGTTCTGTACCTTTAGGGGAACGTTTGTCCTTATCTCGGAACATTATTCAGTGTTAAATATAAGGGCTCTCAGAATTCATATCCGGTTTCTTCTTACAGCTACCTTCTAGATGCTGTTGCTCAATGTCATTACGTTCCTACGAAGGAAATAATAAATTGGGGTAACAATATAACTCGGACCGTATGCAAGCGCTGACATTTCAGACAGTTTTCGGGACTCTTGCGAGCATTTAAGCAAGATTTTGGCCAAGAATAGAATTGTGAATAGGGATCCTTCCCATTTTAATTTCATTTCGACCGGTGCCTTATTTTAAAAGCCACACAGGAAAGGAATATGGCTGCGTTATGAAAGGCAAATAAGAGTTCGTGTTGCAATAGGGTTTTGAATCTACTGCCGTGAAATTTTCTAGGGATTCTTTTTATCTCAATTTGATCAACTCTCGGCTCTCCAAACTTAGAATGCGCATTATTATGGAGTCGTTGCTATCATCTTTGAAACCTTTTTGTCCTGGTAAAGTATAATTACACCAGCATAAATATTCAAAAGACAGTAAATATTTAGACTCAAAGTAAAGTGTCAAGATTTTGAGATATAACTTGGAATTAAAAATCCTGAAAAATTCTCTTCAAAAAGTGGAAAAAATCTACTTGCTAGCATAAATAGAAAAATCTACATCGACCTACAAACAAGGTGGAGGAGGAGAGATTTGCATTTTGGTATTTTGTCTTGTACTTTTCATTCCTCTCCAGGCTTCTAACGAATGACACTGCCGACACTGAGCGAGTACAATACATTTTCCACCTTTTCACCCTTTCCAACACTAAACAGTTTGACAGGGAAAAATATATCGGTAGAAAGCGACAGCATGACTACGTGCCCGACTCCTACGATACGCTGTTGATTTTATTCTTGCTGCTTGTTGCAAGCCAATTCAAAATTAGTATCAGCTTGAGAGCATGTCAACGAAATAAATGACAAACGGGCCAAAACGGATCCACTCCCATATATATTCTTATTCTTATGACATGACGGCAAATCAGAATTGTTGTCACTTCCATGTCATTTACCCCGCTGAAATATTTACATAATGTTGATAGGAGCCCTTAGATCTTCCTGCCATTTTTCAAATAGAAATTGGCTTGTCCGTATCATTATTATTAGAATGCAAATTCTCTGACATTATCAGCCATTCTCGCATTGCTGCTCCCAAATTTCTCTAGAAAGAGTTGTACTCGCAGATGCTGCACGTTTCCAGAGACAAAAAATCACTGTGCTGGAAAGAGAGATATGCCCGAGTGGATGAATGAACGCACTTTTGCTTATTTAGAATTTTTTAAATATGAAAACTGCTACTCCAGAAAAATTATATAATAGTCATTTAAACAAGTGAAAATGATGATGAGAAAGGATTCGAGCCCCCTCACTTGAATACGTTTTGTCAGAAGGAAAAAAAACGTAAAATGAAATAACTGATGGGCGCTCACGTCAACGTCATGCGGCGTCATTCTTTTTTCAAGTTGAAGCTAAATGTCTTATTTTTTTCTATTTTGAGTGGGATGCGAGATGAGATGCGATACTTAAATGAGGATGGGATCCTTCGGTTCGACCGTTTTCTAATAATGTCGTATCTCATCCTTCGTCTCCGTCGCTGGGAAAAAAAGTCGACATTCTTTTGGAAGTCGGAGGGATATGATGTGGTAGCGTTTTCCTTTAGGCTGATGATGAATATGAAAGACGGTGGTTGTTGTTGGAAGAATTCCGAAACGCAAAACATAGTTTGATGTTTTTTATTTTCCCCTCTCGCAATGCGGCATCAGCCTCGTCACTTTTTTCATAAAAGAAGGAAATGAGTGTGTCAACCCTTTCATATCTTTACCCTGAAAGTTTTTTTCTTCTGAGATCGGTCGCACTACGTAGTCAGCACTGCTTCTATGCTGTGATATAACAGATATATTTCCATGTGGAAAAGAATGCGTTTACGAGAATTGTTAACTGGAAGTATAACGCTATCTCACTAATAATGGTGATAGCAGGGGGAGCACGTCACCCCAGAATTCTTGCCAATTGTCAAGCATACTTTCACTATTAAAAAAGTAGATAAGGAATGGTTTATGGGGATTTGGAGGAGAAATGTTGTCTTCCCTTTGGATTCAATCTGGTTACCTTGTCTTAAGTTTTACCTTTGACTTTGCTGTTGTTCTCGCTCAAGTTTTTTGAGTTTTGAAACTTTCCATACACATATTTTTCAGACTTTTTTTTTTGACAATGAGAAGATTTCTCAACGAATGGGACGCTGTGCACGCTTTCCTGATTCAATCTGCATATTATAACTTCCTGTTTTGATTTCTGCTATCCCGCATCGTTCATCATATAGTCGAAGGCGTTTATGTCCCTATGTATATGGACACAATAGAGTAGGATTATTCTGCAAGCATCTTCTTCCTCATTCTTTTGTCATCGTCAAGAAACCCGGGACGCTCTGATATATCATCCACGTCTCCCTGTCGCTCCGTTCCTCCTTTTCATTCACTTCTGACAATGTAAACGCTCCGAAGCAAACTGATACAAAAAAATGGGTGTATAGAATGGAAAAGCTTGTTCTCCATTCCTCATTTCGCCATCGCCGAGAATGCATCTCTCTTGAAATGGAAGATGGAAATAGGGAAGGAAATTCAAGATAGGCTGTGCTAACGACGGTGACAACGGGGACGCTCTTGCAATATTTAATAGAAATATTTTCTTTTGAGCAGTCTGATTTTACTCAGGATTATTTCACCGCTAGTCATTTCCCTCCGTTGTATGTATTGGTGTGCCAGTTTGTATTTGAATGTATGTATATGCTTATTTTATTATCATGGATTCATCAAGGGAACGTCAAGGGGCATTATATCATATCATGTCATGGCACAATGGGACTATCATATTATTTAGATTTTGGTTCGGCAGCAGAGTCTCAAATCTCTGGGAATGGAGAGCGAAACTGGAGAAAGTAGAGACGCTGGAAAATATGGCTTTCCCTACGAAATTTTCCCATCATTAGGGAAGATCTCCATTTTACACTACTAGCATGACCATACAATGCGTCTTTATTTTCAATAAATTGAATGGAAAGAATACTTTCGTTAGATGTTGTTTAGATGGCTGATACATGCACAAGCCTTTTTGCCAGAACTGGTTGAATTCCCCAGAATAATCAATCAGGGGAAATGCTTATCTTTTATAATGAAGAGATACATTGAAGAATACAATTGATAAATAGACTAGATTTATTTAATTTCCTTGGATGACACGCCAATTATAAGTCTGATGGATGAATTACATCTTTACTGGAATAAAGAAAATTAATTGATGTTCTTGATCTGCAACTGGAAATCTTTAACAACTCCACTCACATTGATAATTATGTGTTGTAATCAATCATGCAATTTCTCCACTTCTCAGAGAGAAGCTGTTAAAATGAGAAGGAACACACAAAGGCAAGTAGCTGTTTTGAGAGAAAAATAAAGCATTTTTTTCTTAAAACAAATTAGGAAAGGGAAGTCCTTTCCTAATTTTAAATTGAATTGAAATTTGAGAGGCTTTCTTCCATAAGTAGGTATTGATTTCATAGCTACATTTCCTTCCATATAGTCAATAATAAATGTGTTTTTCCAAATGATCTGGATTTCATTGAAATTATATTAAAAACTAAATCCCCCTGATTTTGCCTTTTGTGTAACAGCAAAGCTGATTCCGAGCAAATCTGATTTTGCTTATTTCGTGTTGGGAAAAAATATCAACATCCAAATGCTATAATATAACTTTTGATATGGAAATGCTTGTTTATCCCTGAGTCCTTCTATTCATCCAATTTCTAATATATATAGCTTTATTGCCACGTGAAAGAATCTGTAAGATGAGGTCGCTTGTTCCGTCGAGCTCTGAGGCACAACGGCAATGACACGACTACGATCCAATCAGAATTGACGTAAATAACGTAGAAAAGGGCTGATTTGATTTATAAGCTATTTTTTATCACATCAGTATGTTATGTACTATATTGAGAGAAGAGCCCAAAGGAATGCAAAAGATTGTTGGAGCCAGAGACTGGAGTGAAAATGAATAAACCGGAGGAAGTTTGGATTTGCAGGGGATTTTTTTCCTGATCTTGTCAGGGTGATATAAGTTGATTTTTTTCTTCTTGGAAGCATGTAATAATGCTGCTTATCTTTTCATGTCTGTTCACAAGTGATTGATTGGGGAACCTTAACGAACAGCAAATACAATTACTAGGGGAGGTCTTTCATTAAATCCTGCGATGCCAACATATTTATCGCTTAAATGCAGATACTGATGACTGAGGAATGGAAAAATGTCAAGTTGTTTCATTAAACTACGTGCTCATATCTAATGAACGCTGGTATTTGGTATAAAAAATAAAGTCGTCTTGTTTTTCCACACGTAACATTTTAGCAAAATCAACAGGAATCCAACTATCCGTCCATCATGCAAAAATACTTGATATAATTTACTTAAAATTATGGTTGTTTTTTTTTTCAAAAAAGTGTATAAATTGGTTCGCACGCTAAAATGAAGGCTTGACAGTTTTATCTTCAGTCGCCTTCACTCATATCATGATATAATGTTCCCTAATTTTATTAAGTATGTATGCAAATGAGGAGTTTATGTAATTTTTAGTCAAGTCATTCATTTTCAAGCAACACTTAATTGCACAGGAAGGGAATATATCAGTAATGATTTTATGTTCCAAAATGTCAGCATCAACAAGTCCACTTCCTATGAGAGATGAGGAGCGAAAAGCACCCCATCCTCTGATTTCTTTGCCCTATTTTTAGTTTTAAATATTATGAAACTTACATAATCGGTAAATATTTTTAAAAATCTAATCAAATCCATTTAAAGCAAACACATGTCCCGTGTGTAATTAATTATATTGTTTTCAACCCCCAACCTGTATGATTATCTAGAGTTATCGAGCATTTTTAAAGACACATAAGTAAATTTACGTAACATTGCAGCGTTTCTTCTGCCCAGTAACTGCTGGATAACTTACTAACCCCTGCAGCTACATTTTTAAATTTTGTACATCACATAAAAATAGTTGTCTTCTTAGTGAATTACCTCTTGTTAAATGCAACATTTAAAAGTAAACAGCAATAAATTAAGCAGTTAAAGTATTTGAATTCAGTTTTTTTAACTGAAGGCATGAGCTGAAAAAAGCACTGAAATACCTTGGAGTGAATCCAAATACCACATCTTTCCAGATGCATGAAATCACCATTCAAGGCACAGAATATAGAGAGAGAGAGAAAGAGAGGTAGTTTGGTAGGAAGCAGTAGCATTGGAGTGTAACCCAGTGATTTGCATTTTACAGGTGTATTAATCTTGATCACTGTTAATCTAAATATTTTAATCCATGTCAAACTCCAAGTAAGTAGATTTTGTAAAGTAAACTTACTCTAAATCTACTTTCTACATTCTACAGAAGAATTTAGACGTAGAATTAGTTAGTTAAATGTAGAAAGTAGAAAAGTCGAAGAGATTTAGTTGGTTGAATGCAGATTACTGCCTGGCTGTAGCAAAGGATAGTTAAGGTTTGCTTCACGAGAACTACCAAGAGGATATTAAATTATCATTATTGATGAATTTTTATAATGCCATAATTTATGCAAAAGCCTTTGTATGAAAAACTTGTGAGGTCAGACGAGTGATAGGTATGTAATTATCGTAATTAAAATTAAAAATTGTTGATGGAACGGCAGCAAAAGGGAAAGGCTCTAATCAATAAAACGAAATGGAAGAGACAAAGGTGAGTATTTACGGTAGAAGGAAGGATCATGAATTATGATTATAATGACGTGATTGCAAAAGATATTTTTTGAATGTAGGGAAATACGAAGTAAACATTTTTGATGACTGAACATGATTATAATTTACTTACAACCAACCAACATTAGACCAATTGTCATGTGTAGTGTAATTTGGTATGAATGAGTATAATTTATACATAAATACACATGCTAACAAGCAGGGATGGGCAAAATACATTTTTCAAAATACAAAATACAAATACAAAATGCTTGTCATAAATCCAAAATACATTTAAAATACAAATACTTTCTTTGCATCTGCTTCAAAATACAAAATACAAAATACGTATTTAAAATACAAATACTTTTCGGCAAAAAAAAAAATACTTTTCCAGCTAAATACTTTTTAGTGACGTACAATGTACTTTTCTTCGTATAATGTCTCGAATACCATCGATCTTCAGATAATAGATATCATACGAATTAATTAGCTAATCAAACTCAGCAAGGTCGAGGAACAGCCGGTTTCAAATATGGATTAATTCTTTTTTCCTTAATTTTTTTACCAGTAGCATTCACATCTACATCCATCATGTGTTCGGTACTGCCAGTAATATCCACTTCCATGGCCTCAATCGGTTCGGCCTCCTTGTCGCGTAGCTTCTTTTCTTTCAGCTTCTCAGACTTGTTGAACTCGTCTTCAGCCATTTCGGGTGGGTCTTCAAAGAATTGATTCTTGGGAATCAAAGCATCCAAATAGGTCACCGGCCTCGGAGGCAGCAACGGAAATGCCGACTTGTCGCCCGGGAACGGATAGTAGCAATCCATCTTCTTGACAGCAAACTCGCACAGAGACCGTTCTAACGTCAACTTTTGCTGGGACTTCTTTTCTCGACATTCAGCATTATCCAAATTATCTTTTTGAGTGAGCGGGGTCCTTACGTAAGTCCGAGGATCCGGCAGCGGTGGATAGTAGCTCGGGGCGTTCGGAAGATGAAGCTTTTTCCCAGACGCTAACATGCTCGGAATTTGGGGCAGAGACAGAATTTCTGGTGCCGCAATCAATGGTCGACCAGGCCGATGAGCGAACTCCTTTAATCCAACAGGATCCACTTTCAATCCCATATCAACGAGTGCTAGAGTGAAGTCCCCCACGGTTGGTTGCACTCTACCAGCGTGCTCCGTATAGACCTTGGTGCCCCTCCCCATATCAAACAATAACCCTGTCAACATATCTGTTAGAGCTTCCAACGCATCCTCCGAAACCGCATCGAAACCCCTTTCTTGAGCAAGTAGCCCCACAGTTTTCTTCAGTGTCATCTTCCTTCCATCCTCGCTCCGACTGTTATCCATGTTAAAAGATCCTTCAACTATTGACTGCCCTCTCGAATAATTTGAGCGCTTTTGGTGCTGTAGTTGATCCCCTGTTCAATAGTAAAAGATGAGAAGAAAACATAATTAGTCTTAATTGTTTTTAGTAATATTAAACCTCCACAAAAATTAACGTAATCAATCACTATATACCCCAACCACTATCACTAAGTTTACCTTTAAAATACTCTAAAATCTCAAGATCTACACGTCGCCACCTTATCGGAGCACAGATGAGAAAATTATCCTTCTAGCAAAACCTGTCAATGTGGAGCTGTTAGAAAACCATTCACGGCACTTTTCCTCTGTAATGAAACGTAGAACTTAAATTTTTAACGATAACTCTGAAGTATCACAAACTCCCGTAAAATGACAACATTTTGGAATGACTTTCCTTCCATTTCCCTACCCGAGCGATATACCAAAAACTCAAGAATTCAATATATTAAAAACGGCGCTCCTGCTTGGGGCATTAAAGACCAGAGAGTTGTATAAAGTATGGTACTTTTCTCTATGTGCTTGGTGCATGCATAGCGTAAAAAAGCACTTCATTTGCGTTATGCTGGTGCAAACCGTTCTCAGTTTTGCAATGCCTTTGTCATTATGAACAAATGCCTACGCATTTTCATAATCTTTATTACAATTCTGAAGAAAATCCTCGCATTTTTTTTTCATTTTTAGATTCTTTGAAGATTATTTATTAGCTCCATATTACGCAATCAATAATCATATTGTGCGGCATTTATTCTTGTTGGGGCCCTTCTTGTCGTGACAGTGATTGCACCTTGCAATTTGCAAATTAGGAATGAATGGATCAAGCACTCATCTTAATTGAAAGAATGCATGTTGCATAGATGCTCATTTCATTTCCCATTTTTGCATGCGACTCATGAGAGGTCGACAACAACAATGCTCGCGCTGCAGCAGCTCAAGCTGAAGGAGAAATGTCCAAAATTGGCGAGGCCTTGCATTTTACAAACGCAGTTTACAATCATAAAAGACTTAGGCAGACAGTCGTACTCGACTATAAGCATTTGATGGCGTCTGCAATGTATATTGCATGATTGCAATTATTTAATGCTGATGGGGTTAGCTTGTGGGAGAAGTTATGGTGGAGTAGGTTAGTTTTACAGGCAGATACACATATCCATTTGATTACTCTGTGCCGCGGTGCCAATCCATAATTATCAATGTGCTGTTATGCAATTAGGTCAAGTCCCTTCAGTGGGGCAGGGAGGCAGGCGACTGTCTAGGTCTGCTTTTGAATTTGCTACAGAGGAATAGAAAGTGGCAAATAACTTGGAGGGCTCTTAACAACGAAACCCAATAATTCCACGTCTGTCCATATAATTAACTGATTAACCAAAACTATGGATAGGCATATATCCCATATATAAACTTTTGTAATTAAAAGGCAAAATATCATACATGATTTAAATCAAGTTCATAAATTACCCTAGGCAAGTAGATGGTTTCCCTTGTGAAGCTGAATGTTTGGAGGGAAGGAGGAGCTCAAGTTTTTTTTTTATTTAAAGCAGTTGCCTTTTTCCTTGCAATTTATTACAGGATCGTTGAAGATTTTGCACTATTATTATCACGAGAGTGAAAAAAAATACCGGAAGCAATTTAAACCCGTTCGTGACTCCTCAGGTCTGAAAAAAAACTAATCGACAATTTACGAAAAGTCATGTACGTTGTCTAATACATTTTACAAGTTATGTACATGCACATGGATGGAGTTGCGAATATTCTAACAGTTTTCTCAATAACAAATTGACTTTTCGAGCCCATTGTAAAGGGAAGGTGGGAAATTGGCAATGCCAATAAATCATCCAGCCGTAAATGCATAGTCGTGCGTGTACACCTACTACAAAACAAAGTGGCTGAATCCCAGGCAATATGTTATTTAAGTGCTAAAGAACCCTCTTTCCCTCTCATCGTCGTCTCCACCAGTTTCACTCGAGACGACAAGAAAATAAATTTCAACATGAGTAATATATATGAGCCTTCCTACAAAACCACCATTTCTGCTGAATTTATTTTAAATTCCCTTTTCCAACAGAAAAAAAAACAGCTTGTCTCGCTCGCTGTGCTGGAGACAGAAACGCATTTTTTTCTCGCGTCTACTTATTCTCGAATCCCTTTAAAATTATCTGATATACATTCACTTTTTTACTATTATCGCTGGAAAAGATCATATAAGTATTTCGAAAATGTAAATACATATGTATTTCCTCCTTCCACCATTTCAGCTTACTTGACATTATTGACCCTGTCCGTAGGTGATAAATTGCATAGGAATTTTTGGAGGGGAAGCTGACTCCCATATGCAGAATTAAGGCGAACCTCAAGCCAAACTTTGTTTGCATTTGATTCCAAGCCCAAAACGTGACGATTTCTGGTGCGGGTGGAGAGACACTTGCTCAGAGTTTGATTGCTTTTGCTAAAATAAATACAATGCCAGTTTCGGCTAATGCTGCTGCTCGGGGGAAAGTATTCAAATTGATGGGATGTTATGGTGCAGACGGCTCGTGTAAGCAAACTGAAAGTTTACTCCGAGAATTCAGCCTATTTAAGCAAATTTTGCTGACTGTGCGAAAAAGTAAATATAAACATGTGTCATTCGGAACACTACATCAGAGCTGTTTAAATATAGGGTGCAAGTTGCAACTCAGACTGGCAGGAACATAAAACACGGGAAACATGAGATCCTAAAAAGGGTGAAAAGATAGGAAAGAAAATGCAGAAAGGTACAGTTCCCTCAGTTAACTATGCACCTAGTGCTAGCTAGAAAAACATTTTTTTACGCTGATCATCTGAATAATTAAAACTTTTTATGGAGCTCGTCCTCAGATTTCAACAGCATATTATACAACTTTATGATAATCTTTATATGAATCTGTTAGTTTTGATGGATTTGCTTGTCTGGCTGTGTAAAAGGCTCCATCTGAAATATCAAGTTTTATGAATGGATCGGCACCACTACTGTCTCTGCAATGGGTGTACTCATGACATGACGTAATAAAGTTGTTTCTGCTCAACGTTCATGTAAACAAAAATAAAAAACTGAATTATTCGGCAAGACCACAACCACAAACTCATTAAATTTTATTAACCATGGAGGCAGCTCTTTACTCCATGTTTTGTTTGCTCAGAAAGGCCATTAAAATCTCAGCAAAACTGTTGTATGATATGGCCTAGGACAGTATAAAGTAAAACGGAAGTTTGAGCTATTCTTCAGGCGGAACGAAAAGCTAAAAAGGAATGTATTTATCATTTCATGTAATTATAGTAGCATAGTACATGTTAGCCCTGTTTGAAGGCATATAGTCTGGTCAGGGAGCGGAGCTAACTAAATTTGATGCTGATATCTAAGAAAAGTCAAGCGGTTGCCTTTCCAACATCAAGGAAAAGTAAACCTTTCAGGGTTACTTTCATGTTGATGGAAGTTGATTAAATTTTGAGTAAAAACGACATGGACAGGGGATGCCTTTTTATCTTTTATCGTTCAATAAAAATGAACTGCCCTTTTTCCCTTCTGTTCAACAATTTTTTTTGAAAGACGTATTCCGGTATTTTGGATACATGTGCTGGTGGGGTCGATGATGATGATCCCGTTGACATCTCCTCAAATACTTATTGCATTTGCATGCATCTTCCTGTTCCTACGTCTATTTATGTTTGGCACGGAGGAAGTGTCTCCTCTGCCAAAACACTTAGGAGGAAATTCTCCGTACTTACAAAAAAAAATCAGGGCTGGGCAAAATACTTTTTGGAAAGTTTTCAAATTACAAATACAAATAACAATTTTGTGGAATGACCAAGAATACTCAAAAATACTAATTACAAAATACTTTTTCTTACATTGTAAATACGTCCCAAAATTAAAAATACAAATGCAAAATACTTTTTTGAAAAGTTTTCAAAACACAAAATACATTTTTTTTTTTTTTAAATACATGTATTTTGCTCAGCCTCGAAAAAGACAGAGCCATAGATTGCTTGTTGATATTATTATCCGTTTTTTTTTCATGGATGCCTACTTGTTCTCATTCATGTTGTCACATTTCACTATCCACAGCCTTATAGTTATACGCATCCGGTGATGGGATTAGTGGTGGTACTATGATGATGTCAGTAACCTTCCTCTCGGTTATTTTTCGAGCTTTTGTACGACATCAGTCCAAGGGAAAATGTGTGTCTACGGTTGGCTTGATAAAGTTATCTCAATAACGACCTAATAGGGTTTGGAGCTTATAGGTTGTTGTCTATGTTGTTCCACCTTGATTCCATCATCTATCTATCCCAGAGAAAAAGTCAAAGTAGAAAATATATATCTCGAGCCATGCCAGGACATCCCATTACTCCCTTCTCGATTGGGTGCGTACAATCGGCGAACTTCTAAAAAGGCCAGGACATTATCCTATGTATAGAAGCGCAACCTGCATGATACTCAATGTCCGCTGGTCGGGTCCTAGCCAAGTCATCCATCCAAAACTAGCCGACTGTAATATGATTGGAAAATACGATTAGCTAACTCTTGAAATGGCTTATCTATAAAAAAACCCAACTCTGACATTACATCATCCATCAGGATGATAGTGATGTTATGTGATGACAGCCTCAACCTGAACTCAATTTTTTATCTAGAAAAGCTGCAAAAAAAAAATTCACAAACAATTTCGTTTAATACCCCGATTTAAAACTTG
This sequence comes from Lepidocyrtus paradoxus, assembly GCA_034696885.1. Lineage (NCBI taxonomy): Eukaryota > Metazoa > Arthropoda > Collembola > Entomobryomorpha > Entomobryidae > Lepidocyrtus > Lepidocyrtus paradoxus. Next base: position 31,228 of record JAQGAH010000172.1, on the reverse strand, counting down.
GAAAAGTGAGGGATGCCCATTTATATATTATGTAATGGTGGGCAGCAGATGTTGGAAAGTAGTGGAGTTCTCTAGTATGTTAATCCAACTTTATGGAACCGCTTCATTTCCATTTCACTCCATTCTACCTAGATTTTCAGCACGCACATTATTTCGTCAATATAGTGGTAGTCGTAGAGTCTTCGTAAAATGAAAACAACTGCAAAAAAATAACTGGCAAAATGTCTGCATGCATTATCTCGACTTTCTCGTTTCTCCCCGTCACAAACTTTAGTACAGAGTAGTTTCCCCTAACCAAAATGTATATGGCAAGGGAGAGTCAGAGTGTGCAAAACTTGCATAAAAACAGTGCAAAAACCCATTCTGTCACTGATGGCTCTACATATTTCCCTTAAAAATCACTATAAATCTATGACAGAACGAGTGCCTCTGAATATAATGTTGGAGGGTCTAGTCTAGTCTGACTGATAACTACTTCCCATGAAAATGGCCCTTTCCTCCTTTTTTTGCAAAACTTGTTTTTATGACTCCCCCTTACTCACATCTGCATCCCTGTTTTTCCCATTGAAAATAAGTAGGTAAACAGTTATAGATCGCTCCAACTTTCGTAGTGAAGGAGAAAAGGAAAGTAAGTAAGTAGATCTTCACATTTAGACAAGACACAGACATATTTTAACTTTCTGCCATTTCCAAACCCCTATACCTATAAGGTAGTTCTACTGTCCTATAGACATAGTTTCCCCCGCCGACTAGCTATGTACCTATTTAAGTATTTTTTTAACGCAGATACGGTTATTTATTTAGGAGAGGATGAGAAGGGAAGGAAAATATTTTACGAGGAGTAATCCCTTTTTTGACGTTACCGTTTGTCAGACCTTTTCCGATACAATTGCCTTTATCTCCTGTTTGGACGCTTCTAGCTAGGAAAGGAGAGTGCTGTTTGTACCGTTTTCCTTATAGCTATATTACTGCTGGGGCGCGATGACGCCCATCATTGACTGACTGGTAGTGGATCTTTGAAAACAGGAATTTCCTGTGTCAGGAATTACAGTCTATCGACAATAATGTTTGTATTCCTCCAATAATAATATACGTTATAAAATATACTTTGATATGATGATTATCTATCATCAAATAAAACATATGTGTCTGGCATGCAATATGGTATAAGGTTCGAGAAGGAAAAGGGTCAGCGCTTTTAGCGATTTTTCTATATTTACGAAGACTTTGCCCATATATGGTTATATTAACGAGCTTCTGCGAAAATTCCTTCCAGCGGTGAGGATGAGGAATGGATAAGGGTATATGATATGACTGTTGAAATCAAATCCAACATGGTTCTTACATGCACATCCTATCTTGGGGGAAATAGTTTTTTTTTCGCCCATTTGCAATTTTTAGCGTTATATGCATGACTCATACAAAACTACAGTTTTTTGCTATACTTATATCTTAACAGAAAGCAATTTCGTCCCAGTAGGACCGAAATTTTTTTTACAATGATGGTTTTGTCCCATTTTCCTTTTCGGTGTTGATGTCCCTGTCATAAGTATATATAGTTTTGCATGGGCATTTTATAAAAATAGTATATATATGCCAGAGATTGAGGATGGTTGGTGGTCTTCCCCAGGAACAATCGTAGTCACCATCAGCGATCAGAGTCAGAGTCCACATCGACACAGCATATTTCATTGAATTGGACTGTTGTCATTTGAAAGAAACATTCTTTTTGTGCTGGCTATCAGCGTGAAGTATCTTCCTATTAGTAGGGAATTGACATGTGCATAGAGGTTTTTTATTTGGGATTGCTATAACAGAACTTGCCATTGTAGGCAGGAACAGTGCGACATTGTTTGAAAATGTTCCTTCTCTCTATCTTTGCTTATTATAGAAATGAAAAATCCATTGGAGTAGTAGAGTTGGAGTTAAAAGGATAATAAAAACAGCGTATGTATTACATTGTTGCAATCAACTTTCATTGGCTGAACAGCAGGCTAGAGGATCGTTTTAGTCATTCTGCAATAATAAAATGCAGATGGAATAATAATGTAGAAAAAAAAGGCGAGCATAAGGAGCACATGTGTGCCATCCCATCCCGATCTAAATAAAGAGAAATAGAGAAATTGCTCTCATTATAGATTATAACGGGTGCCTCCTGCGTCCTATCTTCATTGTATTTCGTCATCATCAGCAATACCATTCCCGGATCCCGAATTTCCGACTTTGAAACTCTGTCGTTGTATTCTCTCCTGGACGGATTGGTTACCGGGATGATTACATATATTGGGAAATTGCTTCTCGGAATTTAGTATGGATTTATGTGGGGCCTATGACATATAAACAAACGTTTGGGCACTTGTTCAGGTTTAAATTTGACGTTTGTATAAATACAGATGTATAAATAGAGTAAACTTCCGTCACATGGGAATACTTATTAAGATGGAAGTTTTCGTTTGTCAGTATTTCGAATGAGTCAGCTTAGCAAAGTGATAGAGTGGTAGTCACATCTAGATATATCGGCGGCACCACACAGAACACTGTGTAAAACTGGGTAGGTATGTCAACAGCAAAAATATCCTCACGACAACATCTGTAAGTGACGCCGACGCCGGCGACTGCATATTGAACTTGCAGTTGTGCGTAATGTGACAGAAAGTTGCATAAAAACTGCATCTTGGCCTGGGACCGATGTACTTTGCAACTTGCAGCTTGCAGTTCTAAGAATTGCTTAATCGTTCATCCTTCCTACGTGGATAGATAAATATGAGGAGGGAGACAGACCTACCTAAAACCCCCACTCTTAAACTGATGCAGATTAGAAGGGAAAATTGGAGAACACACAAAGAAACAACATATCATGCCATATTATTACATTCGTTGATAAATGAATACGGATGTGCTTTATGAATTGATTTGCAGAATGTTCCAACATGTTTTGTTATTGCGGATGTGAAAAAAGGTCCATTTATCCCTTAATAAGAAAGTGGCCATTTACGTTCTCAGAATTTTAAACCATGTTTCATGTGACAATATTATTCTACTCCCTAGCCAAAGTCGGTGGACTTCTCCTTTTCTCATTTCCCTCATAACAAATGGCATGACTCCAGTTTAATTAACTTCTTGTGAGCTAGTTAGAGAGACATAAATGAGAAACAATGTCTCAAATATGTATTCTTATTACCTTGGTCTAGACCGCTCCATTCCACCTAACATAAATACCATGGAATGACTTGAAAGAAAGATAAATATCAGTAAAGACACAAGCTTAGAGAAAGATGCTTCAGTTTTAAGTGATCTCACTCAAAATCTACAAGCACGCACGTACGTCCCGACGTCGTCGCAATTTTTTAAGGAAGCTGGGTAATGAGATGAGTTTTTTCGCCCAAACAAAATATTTGGAGTACGTTTATGGCTTAGCACATTTTTGTGGCAACGCATGCCCTCCTCTCATTCATTACATCGGTAGTAAAAGCATAATTGGGGGTTTTCATTCAAGGTGTTATATTCTATGTTGATGTCTAGACGAGTTTATTAAGAATTTCAATTTATGTTAATATTCTTTGGCTGTGTAGCTAAGAGAAGAATTCATTCATGTTTTCCCCTCATTATGAACACCATGCGTAATGGCTAATGAGTTGCTAATCTACTCCTTCTTTCTTTTTTAATGAACCCCTGTGGATCTTCACGATGACATTGTAGCAACACTACCTGCTCAAATTTGGCTATTTACCACAGTCCGGATTTGAAATACGGAATCAAGTTACAGAGGAACGAATGCGGGATGCTATTCGTGAGCTTCAGGTGAGTAATCCAAGTTGATGTTGTAATGTGTCGTGTCTTGTCATTTATCTTTTGTCTCTGTTGATAAAAACATATGGGGACAATGGACTTGCATGGGAGCAACTACAAATGCAATTTCCTTAATGCCATTATTTTCTTACGTAATCCATTTACATACAGGGCTTTGCTAACCTGACAGTGACAGGGGAAATCGATGAGGCAACGCTGAGATTGATAAAAACTCCACGATGTGGCGTGCCCGACATCCTAACTGGTCAGTTTAACTCCAGGACGAGACAGCGTCGCTTCATAGTCCAGGGACAGAAATGGCCTAATACAAGCTTAACTTGGAGGTGAGAAGAATATTATGTGATTTATGACTTTCAGAAATTGCACGAAATAAGGTAGTGTAGCTAGAAATTAAACCAACGTTATATCCCTTTTATTCCATTTTACCAGCCCATTTCGGATAACAGGACATAATTACACCAAGTATAGTTCCATTTCATATTTCATGTAAATTTCACTGCATTTTGATTGAATTAGATAAATGTTATATCATATCCATTGTTGTTATCATTGTTATCTTGTGTTTGCTTATGGTGATGTAATTAAAATTTAGTGTCTTCTTGAGTATTCATTGTTTTGAATACGCTACACTGTAGATTGATTAGACGATAAGCTTGCTTACCTAACAACGCTACGCTTTGATGCAACATCAAGATCAGGGTATGAGCAAATTATGCTTCTACGCTTGCACGTTGGTGTAAGTTGTCTTCTGAAAAAGCATTGTACTCCATTCTATTCTAGTCTTTGTATACTTTTTTATTTATGCCCTCTGCTGCCCTTATAAGGAACTCTTTCCACTTTAGTTGATAACTTGGGCTGACAGCCGTAGATGTCAGGATGGTTTCGTATGGGTTCTTCTTGTAGAGAAAGCTTGCAAATCCTATACTCTTTGGCTTTCACCATTGGATTTCCAGAAAGGCATAATAATATGGACTTGTAGCCAATTCCGCTAGCTTTGTATCATTTATTACTGGCGTCCGAAGGTAACCAGCCGTTTTAGTAGTACATTCTAATTAATTAGCAGTTTCGAAGTAGAGATGAGCCCAATATTTAATACAGTTAGATTTCTTGTTACCATTTGAGCATTTTGGTTGAATACGTCTGAAAATTTTGACCAGTAGTCTTCTTAAACTATTTTTTCTTAAAGATGATGTCTCATTATAGTTTTTTATACATGATTCATGAATAATGGTCGTATAGATAGCATTAATGTACTTTTATATCCAGAGGAATTGCCAAAGAGGAGTGCTTGACTTTCCATTGCAGATTTTGCCAACCTCGTTATCATCCTCCCGACACAATGTTGCATTAAATCCTTTCTTGGAACCATAAAACTAATTGTGCTTTATTTTAATGTAGTTTGTAATGGCCAAACATTACGCAAATATATGCGTTCGGATTCTTTTTGTCGATTCTATGTAGATGAGTCAAGGTAGGAATGTCATTTAAGTTAACATTAAGTAAGTACACCGGACGTATTTTTTTCATATAAGCCATATTATTATTATATATATTATTGCCATGAAAATGAAACTCTAGAATGGAGATAGTTTATGTCACGAGGCGCAACACTTTGGGTAGGAGACCACCCAAAATGTAGCTGAGCTAATCCCTTCTCATTTTAACTTTAAATCTGGGAGAGGATAAATAACTGACAATGTAAAATCCTCCTGCCCATAAAACCTTTTTTAATGGAGGTGAAGACAAAGTTGATGATTTGACTACTTAAAAAGCAAATAAACTGTTCGGATTAATTTCGCCACCAACGCAAACTTTGAAATGCACCCCTTCAGCACATTTCCCTTACTGGAACGTATTCCTCGTCTTTCAAAATCAAAATTTGATTATTTTAATTTAAGTAATGGCAATAGGAAAAGATTGATGATTTAAACAAGACGATATCGAACAACTTAAATGCAACTCACCATGCCATTCGTGAAAATGAGATTTTTCTATTTTATTGCCTCCCAAGTTGAAGAAAGTTTTTCAAATTTATAGTATTATATAAAGCGTATTTAAAACTAAACTTTTATCGCATTTTGTACAACTCCCCCTCCCAATCGACATATTATACATATTCTCTCATTCCGTTTCAATGTCACATTATCGGATTTTGCTGAAGGAAAACTTTGAGCATTATTACAAGGGCTTTGATTAGAAATTGAGTTTCACACGAGGAAATCTCAGCGGCAGGTTGGAACAATCTTAGCCTAGCGGGATAAAACTATTATTAGGATTAGTCCGAAGGGAAAAAGTTGTCCAGTTGTTCGACTCAACGGCTGGAAGTAACAAGGACTGTATCTGGAGATAAGAAAGAATGCCACTTCATATACAAGCCGATGCAAAATGCCTCTCCGTATATAAGACTACACTTGTATGACAAATGTGGCGACTTTGTATGAAACCCTAGATTCATGGAATCCAAAAAACTGATAAAAATTTATCATAATGAGCTTCACATTACAATTTTCAAACACTTTTTTATTTCTTCTCCAGATCACTTAATATATTTATGAGTGTGCAAGTGTCTCGAGAGAAATAGATAATGGGCGAAGGGGAGAGGAAGAGGGGAAAATATATTTTGTCCAAGATAATATTTCATTTTATTCTAGGCAATGCGCGTCTCCTTCAGGATGCGTTGAATCTGGGCTCTCTAATTCTGCTCTTGAGCTGAAGTACAACGTGATTTACAAGGGGAATGGGGAGGATGAAGTATGTAGAATTTAAGATGACGAAAATGGACAAAGTTTCAGTAATGAGCGTATCGTGCAGTGCCAGCAGAATCCTTATGCTTATTCTCATTTTCCTTTTGATATTTGATAAAAAAAATTATGCCCATTTGTGCTAAATTGTGATAGATAAAAAGTGACCTTTTGTTATATCTCATGTTCCATGCTCTTCCCTCGACGTAGCAGCTGAAGTAGCAATTCCTCATGTTTTGCTCACATCAGTAATCTCTTTTACACTTGTTCTAAGATTATAACAGTATTCGTGGTAATAAAGTGGTGACCATTATATTTAATAACATGATTTTTTTCATTTAAATAATTATAATGTTGAAAATAATAAAAAAAAATATCTGACCTTTGAGTATTTTACGTCTAGTCATTAGGATTTACTCACCTTTCGCTGAGATGGCACTTTTGAACAATTTTGTTAACAAGGCCGAAATGCAATTATGCAAAAGGGGGCAATTTATAATGGCAACAATGACCATTCCATATCTGTGTGAGTTAAACCTATCAAGATTGTTTTCCCTTGTCCAGACAGACGGTTATCTTCATATTTTATGTTGGTTTTGTCATAGTCTCGTAAATAATAAGCAGTATAGTAATTATCGGCCAGTTTGACTGCATTATATATTAATGAACAGAGTTTCAATCTGAGCCGAACTGTTTTGTTCAGCGTGATTTTGTTCTTTCGTATTTAAAAGCAAAGTATCCTCCTACATTACAGTAGTCGAGCAGAAGGAATAGCTTGCTATTAATTAGTTTGCGTGTTCCACAGCTCTTCTTGTGTCCCGTTGTAATCTATCTTGAACATGAGACCTTTTCCTTGAAATATGGGAGATAAAAAGTATGTTCCCAAACTTCTTATCTTACATTTATCCAAAAAAAAAATAGTAGGAGGTGGCAAAAGGCAAAAGTGTTACTGTAGGAACTATATGGGAAGGGAAACCGGAACGGGAATGAAGAAGAAAAATCCACTTCCTCTTTGCATGCATAATACCTATACAACATATAAGGGGGGAAATGATAAGGGAACAATGAAAGCGTAAAGCCCTCCACCAGTCTCTAATGGTCCTGTGACATTTTCAACTTTCAATGTGATCATCAGACCGTGAGTCTTAATCGATATTGCTGACATTTAAATGTTGTAATATCATGCATGCTCACAGGAGCTTTTCCTGTCTTCTTGACTGCCACCAGTACAGAGCCATAATATTATTCGACTACAAAGAGGATTTTTTGTCCTTATATGCAGCGCAAGTTGAAAAGGCTTAACAAAAGTCAGGGAGTCTGAAAAGGACTTTCATCTTTTCATCCAAATCTGAAATGTGAAACCATCGTCATTATTACACTACTAAAAAATGAGCGCTGTGTGTTTTCTTTCATTACAGAAAAGCCTCTTGGATTGCTCCTGATTGCTTGACTTTGCGCAAAATTTCACATGCTATTAACTGTATTAAATATTATGGAATGTTGGGTAGTTTGGGAGAAAGGCTGGGTTGGATTCAAAGGCGGGGGGAATGGATCGCTTCAGTGGTGGCTTATTAGACGACGTTAGATCATTTGACTTTTACTGTTACTGACTCGACTTATGTGTTTCGGTGTAGATCTTGTCGTCGTAGTATAAGCTGAATTTCATTACAATGGACAGTGGGTAGAGGATCAGGATGACAAAAGTTGAGTTCAGTACTGATTCCTCTATTAAGTATGGTAACTGCCACCTGGCATTCGGCTAAGTACATTAGCTTCACAAAATATGGTTCTTGTATAGTAATAAAATCAAATGGTTTTCCTCTGATCCATCATTGCAGAGTTTGGAGGAATGAATTATAGGAATATTCTCAATTTCTTAATGCCCCCATTCAACTGTCCTGCTTTGTAATGAAATTTTCTGTTTTGTACAATTACAGACCAGTTTCCAGATTCTTGACCATGCTCGAATTTCCAAGCATTTTTTTGAACTTTAGCACAGAAGGAGAACTTTACGTTATTTTTTTATTGGAAACTGACAAACAAGTATGTATTTTGCAATCATTGATGAAAATCCCTAACTGAAAAAAGGAGTGGAGATAACAAGGCTGTCTGTTTACATACTCAGACTCCCTTCGGGCAACTAACAATCCTATTCCTGCTTACTTTCCTGCATCAGCTCAATATCACCTCGCAAACAGGTCCTTTAAAAATGTTTTTCTTTCCAGAGAACTTTCTATTAAACCAATACCATATATAGCGGAAATAAAACGTACGTTATATTTATTTATAAAAATTGAAGCTACCCTTTTTAGCTTAGATTTTTTGAATTCCAATTTATTTCTTTTAAAAAATTCCTGATTCAAATCTCGATGAGTAATGAAAATTCTACGAGATACTTGGAGAGCTTCCGTTCACTCCAATACTTAAAGATAGTAAAAAAAAACGTCAGTGCTCTTTCAATTTTCTGTTCATTTGCAATAACCATATCACTCACATAAAGCTAATCTTCCCCATATATTCTTCTCTTCAAAGCTATTTAATTTTAAAGTTTCATGTCAAATCCGTGCTCCCTTGCTTATCCGGAGAATAGCTTGCTTTCATCCTTTTTTACCTCTTGGCTGAACAAGGCCACTCCAAAATTAGGAAAGGAAAGCAAGTAATCCAACGTATTACATCAGAGCATGCAACATTCCAATAATGTAGACATAATGAAATCAACCATTTCCCGTCCTCCTTTTCCTGTTATCTTTCTGCTGCAAAAACCCCTGTGAAAGTAATACAAACTGTCACAGTGACAGTCTACCAACTTATGCCCGTGTATGATTCCCTGGAATGTTGGCACTCCAGAAACAAAAACATATTAAAAAAATCTATTTATTTGGGTAGGCACCATGTCCGGAAGACACGTCACGGTTTATGTCTTTTAGTAAAAAGTTCTCATTATTTTCCATGGATTTTTTTTTTTAAAGAAAACTGATGACAATGTTCTTTTCCTGACACTTTGCGATCTTTCCCATCATGCTCCAGTACCTTTTTGTCTTTCTGTTAAAAAAAGTGAACCCTTCCCCTACAAAGTTTTATTTTACTAGCGGACCTTTCCCTTGTTTTTTAAGCATACGGTGATTCCTCGGAAAACAGTTGGGAAGAAAATAGTCAGTCAGTTAGACTATCTGGGAGAACAGAACAAATACAAAGAATAAAATTACTTTCAATGGTTCTCAATGGTACTTCATGTTCGCCTTTCCCACACCTGCAAATCCCATTACCCGCTATAATTTGCGTTGGTGCCGTTGTCATATTTACCACACTGTTATTTCGAGGACCGGTCCCGTTTTTTAAAGCGTTACTGACTAGCACTCCAACCCGAATTGAGAAGAGACGTACGTGACTCAGCCACCCAAAAAATGTATTCGACATGAAGGTCTGGGAGAGACTATTGTGTATCTAGAAGGAAACAACAGGACGCTTGTCTTGATGACAACTGAAATAGATTTTTTTGTCTCTGTGTGTAAAAGAGAAGATAGGACTTTCACTTCTTTTCTCCAGGAAAAAAAAACAAAACTTTAAAAGGAACGTGGCAAAGAATGTCTTGTCTTATTTCTTTCTGGCTTCCCTTCCCATAACATGTTTTGCATTTAAAACCTTCCGATATCAACATCTATTCTCGATGCACTTTCTTTCTATTCCATTATGACTTTTTTTTTTCTCGGGAGGATCCCGGGGTGACTGACTATGTCAGCGTATGAAGCTGCATATAGCTGATGGTGGAGTAGAATTGAAATTGCGAAGGGAACGGCTATTGCAAATAAAAAGGAACACCATGGATTTCAACTTCTATCCACCCATCCGCAGTGAACTGGCTAGAGTGGAGTGCAATACAGTATTATTATTTTGTTCATCCAAGATCCTTATTGGGTCATCATACCATTCCAATAAATGGAAGCGCTATTGGACAGAGTGGAAGTGAAACTTTGGGAAGAGAAAAAAACACAATGATCTGTGATATCCTTTGTCACGCTGTAAAAGTTGCGAGTGTGGAAAGCAATTAAATTAATGTGGAAAACACGGAATGATACAGAGGAACACTGAACGATACAAAATGTGAGGATGGAAAAGTGCTTTCAGCAGGACTGATGACCAGGCATGTTCATTTCTAAGCTGGAATCTCTTCATCTATGTATTGGAAATAGGTTTTAATTGAATATGGCATTTAGGCAGATATATCCTCCAATTTCTGTAATTTGGGGAAAAATCAAAGGCATTCCACCCATCTATTTTATTTCAATCAAAGTACAATTATGCTCTTCGTCTTTATGAAATACACTGGGCCGTATGTTGTATGTTAGCTGATCTGATATCTGATGATTGTAAATCAGGCTTTGTTGTCAACTTCATCTCCAAGAGGGGAGGTGTCTGTCTGCCTCGGAAACATGATCAGCGACATAGGGGAGTAAATTGAAATTCAATCTTATGGGCTGGAAGAAAGGGGCGTATATTTTGATGTCTTTGATTTTCTACTAAAAGTCGTAAATATGCTCCTAAATACATAAACCGACAACTTTTGTCAGATTTCAGCAAATTTCATTTTTTTGTTCTCAAAGTCAGTACGGCTTTAATGTTTCATTGTAGTTTCACATAAATACCGAGTGTGTAGGTTGACGAGGCGTTACCACCTATTAATGATTTTCTTTTTAATAGGTTCATTATTACACGGTACTCTGGTGTCTATCTCTCCGATAAAAGCAATTTGAAGAGGTAGAGAAAGCTACGGAAAACTCATAATCAGGATCGATCCATTTGGTTTTCATGAATACAGATTTTTGGTGGGAGTATCATATCACTTATCAGCTCACACTTTGGTTCTATAAATTTAATATTGAAAAAGAGTGAGCGATGGGATGAGGTGAAGGCAGCCTACCTACGTAGGAAACAACTGTAATGAAACATATTGTAAGATGAATTAAAAATGAAAGGGAAAATACATCTTCATCATTGTTTCTACAATAAGACATGGATCGGGTTTCTTAAATCAGAATTCTTGACTTGCGAACCCACGTGGTGAAGGGATCCGGCCCTTGGCATGTGCAATATAATATACAGCGTATCAGCTAGCTAACGTTTAACTTCCGATGCGCTTTCCCTACGTAATAAGAGGGAAAGTCACAGTCGACCGAGTACGTATTTACATGAATGTAATTGACGATAACCGACTGATATATTTGATTTGTTTGTTTTGAAATCCCCATAAACTCGACTTTGAAATGGAGCCCATGTTGACTCAAGTTTTATTCTTATACCTACGGCATCCCATATAGAATACAAATGGCCGATTCCTGAATTTGTGAATCCAGCGGTGAATTTGATTCCACCCGAGCAAATCGATATTGACGTTGTATAGTCCCATATCACTTATTTGGTTTATTTTCCTCTAAATAAACATGGACATCTAACAGTATGAAAACCACTTACAGCCAACGTGTCCGTGTAGTTAGGGATTTCGTGCAGAAAGTTTCTTTTTTGGAGGGGGAGGCTTATCCACTATATTTGAATCTCGCATGTGATGATCAGACCATGGAAGAAAATAAGATCAGACACCAAATGGCATCCACCGTCAACATCAACTACTCTGGCTAGTTACACACTCTTCACTATTAGCCACTGCGGATACTGATAAATACCCAGTGGAGGAGGCGACGCCATATCATTCTGGTGGTATATTAGTAACAGTGATACTATTATGTTGATGACAGGAATAAGTCCCATCCACACCACCATCAACATCCATGAGCTGAGAAAACTGGAGCTGTGAATATCAGCCCCGTCATTATCCTCGTAACATTTTCGAAATATGGTTTGAGGCATTTATTCTGGGAGAAATCTAATACTTTCTGATATTTCCATGTATTCATGCCACCTCATTCAATTTACGGATTTTCCTCCTCTTTACTCACTCAACTAGATCAGCTCATGTTGTTCTCCTAACATTTTGCTCAAGTACATCACCAAGAGCTTTTGTGCATATGTATATGATCTACATGACCATGTAACAAAGAAAGGGGGTGAGGAACAAATATAACAAAGTAGCAAGCAAGTGGTGGTTGGCTACTTTTCCCCTTATCATCATCCTTCCCAAACACATTTTATGATGGAAAGAGTGTTTTCCTTATGGCTAGAAACTGAGTATAAGGAGGCCGAAATCAGGAATAAGACGAGCAGTTTGTGACAGGCTGCCTGATGGAAGTGATCTCGCTCTGGAGTTAAACCCAGAGCTCTCTTGCTAGGCTCCTGTCAGTGCAGTGCTGGCCATTTCACTCCTCGCCAAATCAACTTTTCTCCTTTTCAACCCAACCCAAAGCAGAACTTTGCCTGTGAATAGATACATAAAAGTACTTAGGAGTAGGTAGCTTTGCGCGACTCGTGTTTAGATTACCCCAGGAAAGAGAAAGTATTTCCATCATTTTTTTATATACAAGTCTCAAAGTAGGTGGGAGGAGAACTGTGAGAAAATTCTTCCAGCTTGGATCATATCCGTAAGTCAAACTATAAACTGGTCTTTTTTCCGTTAGCTTTGATTTGAAAATATTGCAAGCCTATGATTATTTTAAAAAAGTGGGTTATATTCAGCTTCAAGCTTATTGTTCCCCTTTTGAAACGAAGTTTGACTTTTGATATTCCCTAAGTCTTTTCAAATTGGAAAAGCTTTGTTTCCATTTCCTTGTGATTCTTCAAGCTTGCTCTGTAAGCTCAATTGGAAGATGTCGGAATCGGGGAGGAAGTTTGAGAAGGGAGCTTTTCCTTCTTTTTTTAAAAAAAAAAACTTTGCTTTTAACGGGTCAAAAATAACCATGGATGAATTGAACTATGTAGAAAATAGTTGGGACTGAATTGTATTCCAGTTATAAGCCATGTTTGTAGCAGAACGGCTGCCGACCCTGTCGCATGCATGCATGTAAATTATGTGGAGCGAGAGGAAAGGGGTTATTTGTTTAATGGCTTTAGTATCAAGTACACATTTTAGTCAGGTAAATTGGAAATGAGTGATAAATATAACACGGCACTTTTTTTCATTTTACCATACTTTCACCCCTGTGAACAAAAGCTAGGAGGTTTTTGTTGTAGCTCTTCATACCCTATTGGGCTCTGAAAGTCATAAACCGTTAAAAATCTTTTCAGTTGACGAAAGTGTGCCATAAGCCTTAAAAAGGTTTTCCAAATAACGAAAATATCTATACTTTTCAAAAACAAAAATCATTTACGCATTAACATGATTAGCAAACTTAGAATGGAGTGGAGCACAGGACTAGAAAAACTCTGAGCGGAACTGACAAAAATTCGCTCTTCCATTATTTGATTTGCTAACCCTATCATTTCCTCTTTCTACTTCCGAACAAATGCAATGCTTACCAATTTCATTTAAAAAAATAGGTTGCATGTGTGAATCCAGCCATTTTGCAATGGCCATTGTCATTTATAATCAACAGAGATACCTGATAGCCCTGTCCCTGATGTTGAATCTATGGACATGATGGCGTGCGGGGCAATTCGTCAAGAATCCTTTTGTTGGATATTTTTCTCCCAAGTTTAACCAGAGAGAAAACTTTTTGGCTAATTCCTTTCCGTGCTAAAAAAAATCCAACCAAAAGGGAAAAAATCAGACACGTAGACTTTTTTTTAGCATGTGGATTTAATCCAAGAAAATAGGGAATGGTAGCAGGCATGTAATTTTTGAATCATGAGTAACACGCATTCAATAGACCGGAGCTTAGTTAGCCCAGTCACAACATCAATTCCGCCTTACTTTTGTAGCTGCTAATGCTAAGACGAGGGGAGAAAGGAAAGTGGAAAACTTGAGTAACTTGACTGTTGTTATAAGGTTGGCGACAGGGAAAGTCAAAGATCAACAAGAGGGACATGGATCCGCTATCAACTTACAGAAAGAAACAGAGATTTTTATTAGGTTAGTCTTTTTTATTTTCGCCCGGCTCGCCCAGCCAAATCTCACATGACTTTTAGTGTATCCTATCCTATGACATTCTTTCACTAAACAGGATATTGTTAGTGGCTCTTTCGACTCCAGTTTTTGTGTGCACGACTTCCATGTCCCAATTAGTGGCAGTTATTCAACAGAGCTTCTATTCATTTCTTGCGTGGTAAGGAGGGAGGAAGGGGCAGGGCAAAAAGAATATTTAATTTTCTTAGCAAAATTCACTCAAACAAGCTGAGAAGAAAAGAAGTAAATGATAATGGAGAGTCTCAACACATCTCCCATAATGAATTTGCAGTAGATGGGGGAACTCTTTCTTTCCATTGCAAGGGAACAAAATGGTAAACTAGCAGTTTACAAAAAAAAATGTCATAGTCTTGAGTAATCAGAGAGGGATTTATTGCTGAATGTTTATGCTCTTCACTTTCCACTCATCATCAACATATTATGCATTAATTAGGTAGTTTACCGACCCCCTCATCATCCCTGCTCTTTTTTTTTTATCATATCCCTATTGATTAACCCGAGAAGGCTCAGACTTGTTTTATCTACAATCATGCCAATTAACTCACAGCCCCTTGTTATTACTTATACAAAATAATTAAAAGTAATTCGAGCATTTATATTAGGTACTTGAGATCTGTAAATTATGCAATGATTGATGAGACAACTCATATCAAAGAGAAGGGTTGCATTACTTACCAATTATAATTATCATTTCGTAACATTTCCTCCCAAAAAAAAATTGCTATAAGAGCTCGAGACTTGAATCGATATTAATATGTATATCTGTATAATTAGAAACGCATTGTATATTTGTCGGAAACTGTGATTTTTCCCCCTTCACTCCCACTTTATTCGGAATTACAGGGCTAATACCGTGATAATGATAAAGCCCAGGCTTAATAAAACTTTTCGAAATTGTCCATCTACATTCCCATGTTCAGTGCGATGAGAGCTTTCAGATTCCGAAAAAGTTTTGCAAACATCTGCTTAACATATACTGAGAAGTTTATTCCCACAGAAGGAAAGTTTGATGGAAAAAAAATGCTCGAGAAAAAGCCGCTCCTTTATGAGTAATAAATGGGCTCCAGACAAGACCAGATTTTGCATGATTGTTAATGGGAATGGTGGTTGGTAAGAGTATAGGCTTTCTCAATGGGATTAATTATAATTTTGAGTAACTCCTTTCACATGCACTTGCAGACTTTGTACCCATAACGCCTCTAGTTTCTAAGAAAATGTATCTACACCTTATTTTGCATAGTTGTAAGGAAATAATTTCCCAGTTTTTCATACGGGTAGGTGAGCAGTGTTGAATCAAGGGAGTAATTTTTCATTTCGGAATAAATTTGCAACGGAAATCTATTTGAAGCTATTTCGTAATGAAGGGAGTAAGCCAAGTTAGCAAACGTGACTTGAGACTTTAGTTTCGGGGGAGAGAACACGGGATAGGGGAAAAAAGTCAGTAGTCTAGTGTGGGATATTGTTATGTTAGTAGATTTATTGCAGATCTTTAGCTGTCACAGACATGAGGTGTTCCCAACATTATCCCGTCGCCATATGTGGTGGTGATGAAAATGAACAAAGTATGTTAAGTGAACTACTTACGCAACTAGATTTGTGGGAACAGGCAAGTGGAGCTGATTTTGGGAAGAAAGGATAGTGGCAAAGAAAAGTAATGGGAGTAGGATGATGATTGCAAGTGAATAAGCGGAATAAATGTTTGGTAAGAAAAGTTGCTATTAACAAAGGCGTCTGCAAAGATTCCCGATACAATTAGAGCCAAACAGGATTGTTCCCGTTGCATTTCATGTGAAAGGAAGATGACGATAGCATTGGGCTCCTATTTTGAATGAAAAATAAAGCAGTTTTGATTGGGATCCCAGTAAATTTAATACCGTTTGAAAGGGAACCATTACTAGAATAATGATATTGATAATAATATCATTTTTTGAAAATGTTTCGAAATTATAAAATTTCCGAAAATCTGCTTTAAAATGATCAGTTTGTACTTTGAGTTTATTAAATTGATCCATAATCCTCCTTTAATGAGATTATGTACCTTTTATGTAAGTTGTATTTTTCCAGTTGGGGACACTCATAGCAGAAAGTTTTGTGACTGCTAATTGGCCCTTTTTGAAGCTTAGAAGATGGGCTGAGAATTTGTAAAATGGATTGTTCTAAATCCTCGGCAATCCCACAATCAGTCTTTTCTGGTCTTACAAAGTTCTCTTTAAATGTTGAGAACTATATTTTAATCGTCATTATCATCATCTTATGAACATCTCTGTATAACTAAAAAACTTTTCTGGGGTCCTTTTCTGTCATCCTCTGGTTTGAAAAATATGTGGGCTTATATTTTTACCACTAGCAAAGCCCCACAACAAGAATAATCAGACTGGTTTGCCATCCTTCAGACAAAAAAGGGGAAAATTTTTTTTTCTCATCTTAAAATCTCTTTCCAGATTGTCAAATTCCATGGGGAAACGGGATAGATAAATTCAATGAAACATTTTCCAAAAATTTATGCTCCTAAATTAAATGAGCGCTCAACCCAGTCCCACTGTCTGTCTGGTGGGATATCATATCTGGTGTTTTGGAGAACAGAGCTATTTAGTCATTTGGTTGGACTACGAAGGGCCATTGTTATCATCCTGATATTGCCACAACAGCCAGTTTCCATTCCTTCTTGACACAGATCACAGACCAGGCAGATGATGATGAAACTTTTCCCTTTTCCAAGTCGCTGGGAACGGGTAAAATGCGTTTTCCATTTATTTATTTATATGGTTCGAATTCATCCTCCACAAATTTCATTTATGCATTCCGCATGTGGCATGTTTTGGGGGTCCTCTTGTTTCGGCCTTTTCTGGAGTAATCATCATCGTCATCTTTGGATGCTGATGTTGATAAGTTGACTTTGGTTGCTCATATAAGTATAGAGGGGAGTTATTAAAATCAGAGATTATTACAAACTTGTGGGGGTAGGGCCATGGCCAAGCCGTGATATAGAAATGCTGTATGCAAATGTCCTTTGATATATTTATAACATAACATTTCAACAAAGAGAAGGACGATGAGGGTAAGGACAATCATGGGAAGGGAGGAAAAGTTTATAGTTTATGTGCTTTTGCCCACTCATCATCCCATCACCATCATTTCATTCATGTAGGAACTTGTGTGTTTCAAACTGGAAATTCTGGAAATGGAGAAGTTTAGCATGGAGCTAAAGAGTTGTTTAACAATAAGTGAAATATGATTTCGTGTTGTTGTTCCCAGTTTCCCTAGTTTCTTTGACCTACTCTAATTATGTTGTCCCATCCGAAGGCAGAGCCACAAATTTCTAGAGACATTTAAAAAGTTTTCATGAAGGGGCTCTTCTCCTCTTCCGCCTCAAGTAGGAATAAATGAGAGAAAGAGGAGGAGGATTGGACAGGACAAAGACTGCTTTATTCTCCTTGAGTTTCTCCTATCGTTTTCGTCCTTCTGTTTCTCTGATTGTGGCTCTCATCATGAAACAAAGAGGAGGCCCTTTTCTTAGTACTACTGTGGGGCAATATAGTCCTCCAGTGTAGTTTTGTTGAGTGCATGAATGATTATAATAATTTAGAATGCGCATCCTAATATTTATGAATATGAATATCTTTCGTCTGGAAATGCAATAAATAATCCCAATCTGTTATTGTTTTTATCCTTTTATAAACAATGGGGCCCTTTCTTTCATCCAGGCAGTGCAGTAGTTACTGCAGACTGCTGAGGAGCAGCGTTTAAGCTTAGGTATGTACATGTTATGGCTGAAGGGTATCATTTTGGAGATGGAAATTTGCCGGAAACTGCTTCTCTTTCATGAATAAGAATGGGTCCTTCAGTTTTTGAGAGGTTAAAGAAAACAGTTTCCAGTTGTTTACTGTATTATGCATATCTACTTTGGCTTTTATTGCTGGAGTAAGTATTTTGGCTGAATTTCACCTTGGCCCTTTTTAACAGACTATTATGGTAAAATCATTTGACGTGAAATATGAAATGGAGATTGTGCTGGTGGAATTTTATACTGTTTTATGGTGTATTACGTTTGAAATGCCTGTTGGGTGTAGACAGTGTGAAGGAGGAGGGATGAATATATAAATATTTTGCCAAAGCTTGTGTATGCCCTATGTACTGTTTCGTATTAGAACACGCTCGTAAAGCTTAAGTAGAAAACAAATTAATTACCAAGTATATTAAGTTGGTTTGGGTCGGGTTTAAATGTAAATAATTATTAATCAACTGGGTAATTGATACTGGACTATGGTGGCATGAAATGGGCGGAAGGTAAGAAAACAATTAGCAAAGACATGAAAATCGAAAATCATGAAGAGTTCATTTTGGCTGGTGGTGACTGGACAAGGATGCTTGGTGTCTCTCTAATCCCTGGTTGCTTGTTGGCTTTTGGGTGGGATCCGGAACGCAATATCACATCAGCTTTAAGTGCAATTGGAGAAGGTCACGAAGGACTGTATTGTGGGCTCAACGGTGACTCACTCAACTTGGTGGTGATGCGGTTTCATAATAGCTCACAACCTCCTTGAGTGAGTCGCTAGAGGGTCTAAATGTCAACGGAAATGCGAGTGTGGGGTTGCTGGCGGAGAAAGCACTACTCCTTACTTTTAATAACCAACCCTTTGATATTTAATCTATGATGCAGATATCAACATGCAGCACATCCTTCAACGTCATGCCACCACGAAGCGTATGCCGCTTATAATTTGGTAGACCATAAAATGTAGAAATGGCAATAGGTCCATTATACAGCTATCTGATTCACGACAGAAATTTAGGGATTCACTGTGAAACGGTGACCAAATAGACCCATCTAAACGTGCATTTTCTAATATTGTGTTCCTAATATATATTGATAATTTTTATTCATAATTCCCTTTTATATTTTCAGCCTGAAGATACCTACAGCTACTCACGATTCAAGGGATATCATTGACGAGTTGGCAAGAGCATTCCACGTCTGGTCGAAAAACACACTACTTCGCTTCACACGACTTGGACAAGATAAAGCGGATGAAGCTGATATCAGAATCGTATTTTCAAAGTATGTCATCTTTGTTTTGTTTTTTCTGCTTAAAGTAAATACTGAGAATTTATTTTAATGTCAAAGTTATCTAGTAAATGTTGTATTTCAATGAATCTTCAGGGGCTATCATGATGATGGGTACCCCTTTGATGGCAAAGGCTCAATTCTTGCCCATGCATTTTTTCCTGGAACGGGTCAAGGCGGGGATGCGCATTTTGATGATGATGAGATATGGGTCGTTGGGGGGAAATCGCATAGTGGAGAAGGTTAGTTTTAAGAACTGCAAAAAAATACGATTTCAAATTGATCAAATCATCACTCCTATTGATCAGCCTGAAATATGAAATAATAACAAAAACTTGCTTCTTTTTCATGAAAGGAACGAGACTGTTTGCCGTAGCCGCCCACGAGTTCGGCCACTCGAGTAAATTGAAAGCTCTATAAAAAATTATGAATTTTATAATTGCGATTGTTCCTAAATTTTGAGTATATTATAATTTTGTTATGATAAATTTTATTTAAGTTGGACTTTCACATTCTGACGTTGAGGGATCCTTGATGTATCCCTGGTATCAGAATTTTGACTATGACTTGCAGTTATCCCAAGATGACATGTTGGGAATTCAACGGATTTATGGTAATTTAAAAATTGACACCCTGCCATTCTAAGCGTGTGATTCTTCATAGTAAACGGTAAAATATATTAAAATATTGTGTGACAGGTTCTGAAAGCAGATTTTCGCCTAATCCCTACCCCGTCAATCCCAAAGAGGGTGGGGGCACGGGTGGTGGTGGTCGTCGCAATCATAACAACATTCCCATAGTGACAACGAGGAGACCATACAACAGAGGAAGAAACTACTATCCTGATGGAAGACCCAACACTTGTGATTCGTCGTACGATGCCATTTCCTTAATCCGCCATGAGCTGTTCATATTCAGAGGTCGCCACTTTTGGAGAGTTAACTCTACGCCAAATGATAATCGTCTTTTGAAAGGATATCCGTCCTTGATAACAAATATGTGGCAGCAGCTTCCCTCAAATATAACTCATGTTGATGCTGTATACGAACCCAATGAAGTGGAAATTGTTTTCTTCATTGGTATGAGCTCCTATTTTTTTTGATTAAAATGTAGCCATATATGAAAATCATTAGAGCAAAATTCTTGTTGTTCATATCTCGCATGTATTTATTTACAACTATTTATTATTTGTCTTTGTTCACTTCCAGGTCGACAATATTGGCGGTTTAAAGGGACAGTGTTGATATCAGGATACCCCAAACCCCTCACGTCCATGGGTATAACGCCCGATGTTGAGAAAATTGATGGAGCCATGATATGGGGATACAATAAGAGAACTTACCTATTTTCCGGCACCAAGTATTGGAGGTAATTGATGACAGTCATTGGGCTAATTAGTAGAAAGAAAATGTCTGCTTCAAAGTTTTTCATTATTTCAATGACACATTACAGACTGCAAGACGACTCTCAAAACTTCCGCGTGGAGCCGGATTACCCTCGTGATATGCACATTTGGGATGGCGTACCTTACAACATAGATTCCGTCCTGAGGTGGAAGGACGGGAACACGTATTTTTTTAAAGGGAAGGTGTTCTGGAAATTTGACGATAAGCACATGAGAGTCGACAGTAGCACGCCAACGCTCTCAGCCCCATTCTGGATGGGATGTACAAGCACGCCAATCATTCCATCTGAGACGACAACACAGCCTCCCACTGCCTCCGGTTCCGTCTCAGTCACTAGGCTACCGATGGGATCATCAGTGTCATTCTTCATTATTGCTTTTATACATGCCTTATCCAAGCTGCTTCTTCAGCGACCACTGTCAGCGCCAGCGTCAGCAACGTTAATTGCTCTATAACTGTGATCCACATTTTTATTTTGAATCTCACTCAACCACACACAGACTACTCTCGTTCCAATAATAAACAAATTGCCGTAGTAAAAAAATAAAGCTTTTTACTCAATTCCAAACTCAATCAAACGCCAAACTAAAAATTTATCTGCATCGTTATCGTTCATAATAAAAAATCCACACCATAATGTGACTCATTCACTGTTAAGGCATTTGTAACGTTCATGAAAATAACAGAGAGACAAAATGATTTCAACAAAGTTTTTTTAAGTACTTTAAGAAGAGGCTATATTCTTTCTTTATATTATGATAAACTAGGGAAAGGGATATAGAGATTGTAGTATTGTCATATTGCCTAATTGCCATAAAGTGACTCAATCATTATTATATTTCCTTAATCTATGGCTACCTCTTACAAAATAACTTGAAAACCATTTCGCATAGTAATATTGTAATAGCTGTAGCCTTCTACAAAACCAAACACAGGGTTTCCTTTTCGTTATTATTCCTGCCGATTGTAACATTGTCATTTTCGTAGTTTGTAAATCGCAATTTGCATATAAATATCTAGAAGTACATAACTAAGTAGTAGCTATCGCCTTATTAAGACATTCCTTAGAATTTTTTTATTTGAAACGATTCGAAACTATCGACCTCATATACTTAACTGCCATGTGGAGGAGGGTGAGCAGTGCGTGTCTTGAATTATACACTGCTGTATCTATATGAAACTATAATTATAAATGGAGGTAATTAAGTAGTTGGTGCATAAATAGTGAAATGCAATGACTTTGATGACTTTAAGAAATATATATATATTTCACTGGTGAAGGGAACCTCGTTCTATCTAGGACTAGTCATTTTTTCCCGGTGTAATTGTACATTGTGTAGTTGTGGGCCCACATTAGAGCTAATTCAGTATGCGAGGATTGTCAGGTGTAAAAGTTATAACTTTTAGGTTTCTTCTGGAACGATGTCTGTGATTGAGGAATGAAGCGGAGCAAAACTTGAATGGACTAGGGTTACAAAATTGGATAGATCAAATAGTTGTATAATAGTAGTAAATTTACTTTATGTTATGTACTTGTTTTTAAATGATAATCATACCTATAGAATATGCTATTTTAATTACTATAGAACATGTCTCATTGTCAGTATGTGCGGTGTGTGTTGACCATATTAGGGTAGGAAAAAATGGAGTGTGTGTAATTGTGGAATGTATTGTGATCTGATCATGTCTCAACGTTTTAAAAAAAGAAATAAATGAGCAACAAATGAGTTCCTATTGTTAAATTCGATTGTTATTAAAAGCGCTTGATTCATTTTTTCCAACAATGAGAAAGCATGTAAATGCATACAACCTCAACAATACGCCATCGCATCCAGTAATTTCAATTTGGCTGTTCGTTTTACCCCATTCATCATTTGTGAATGATAAAGCAAAGTAAAAGTAACGTCTAATTTACCTAGCAAAAAGGCACTCTACTCTATACTCTACTTGCTGAAGTTGAAGTCTATGCCTAGTTAAAATTATGTTTTTCTAGCAGGCATTTCCCATATTAGCTATAATAAAAAAGTTATCAGCAAAAAATATCACTTTCAATGACTCAACCTGTAACAATGCATACGTGCGTTTTGCCAATTATCCAAACTGATGATAAGCATGACCGGTCAGCAGACGAAGTTTAGGCATTAATCATATAACACGCATAATGGAGGAAAAGGTATGAATATGACTCATGAATGAGTGAGTGTGAGTAAGCTAAACTTCTTCATGAGCTTCCCTTCGGTTTTCGTTTGGTCGACACTCGACATGAACAAAGCCAATTTCGTTTTCGTAAATTCAAGATGCGATGAGTAAAACATCCATTGTGTGAGTGCGAGCAAACACCTCATAAAGTACATTTCCCTTGATCTTCAGCGTGACTCTTTTTTTTGGGGGCGCTACGTCAACTTACTGCAGAGCAGAGTGGCAGCAAAACGATTTCTTTTTTCCGTACTGTTTGCCAACAAGCACGTTTCAACTATGGTTTATCAAAAAAAAACTCTATTTTTATAGGGGGCTGACGCCACATTTTATGATTATCGTTAAATAAGTTAATGAAATGAAGTTCAAAGCACGCTCGCTTAAATATGTAGGTACATGTATGTTTAAACTAATGCGAGATTACGCATTTTATTTACAGCCATTTTCGCACTCTGAGCGTTTTATTTAGAGTCTTTAAATAGTGGAGTGAAGCCCATGTCATGCTTTGCGAGTCAGGAGCTTCTTTGATGGTGTGGGTGCCATCCAAATTTTTGCTAGATCTGCATCTGTTGCAACAATCTAGATGGTTATAAAACAGGAACAGCAGACCCCTTTACAATGAATTACTCATCATTCGTTAGACTTCCTCCTATGGCTATTATTATTACTGCACTGGTAAAATGTACAGATGGGTCTATATGATTTTTTTTTCATTGTGACTAACAATGAGACAAAAAAGGGTTTTAAACTGAAACTAGTAGGCAGTAAAAAATATTATTTCTTATGCGTAGGAGTGTCTAGGAAAGGGCAAGAGTTACAGTAACCAAATTTTCAAATTTTCCAAAATGCCAGGTTGATTTTATGATATTTGGATCATATTTAAAATGGACGATTTTTTGTTTCCACGAAAGTTAAGAAGGCCTTTTCGCATACTAAAAAACTTAATAAGCATCCTGTATATATTTATGTATGCTTCTTATAAGTGCTGTCCCCAAAATCCAAACTAAAACTTCAAACGTATCTGCTTAGCATTCGCTTTGCATGTTTTTATAGACCCATAGGATATATGTATATAGTCCCATTATAAATTTTAATTGCACGCTTACGTTTCCAGTGGTTAGTGTGTACAACCACAACTACCGGATATGCAACATCTCAATCTCGTTGTACATTGTTTAAACCTCGAATTACATTACATTTTACAGCTTCATAGAATTCTAGCATAATTCAGGTTTGTAAGCGCTGGTAAAGTAATAATGATTTTTACCCTTAAAATGTATCCCCATTGTCCTGACAGATGCACCACTGGAATTGACATGAATGTGATCGACTTTGTTGGAAGCGACGTAAAGGCGTGGTCAAGGTCGCAGACTACAACCGATGATTTGAATACAATAACTCTTGATTCGCCTATAACTGTTGGATGGTCTTCAAAGGAAGTTCATGGCACACCGACGTATCAGCTAGTTATGGGGAGACAGCACATGGGCAGAGATATTCACGTTGATGTTTTGATGTATACTACTCCTTAGGACTTCAAAAAGAGTTCGAACGATGATATACAAAAAGATTCCAGAGCATGGCTTATCCGGTATAACGCGTACTGGTTTCGAAATTGGTTTTATCCCATTTAATACATCTCATGGGGAAGCAAAAGCGATATCCAGCTTTTTTGAAAAATTGACGCAGCACTTTCCAAGGCAAGATGGGAGTATCCAAGGGATACTTGGATTCTTTTTAAGTGGGGCAGCTATGTAGGGCGCCTTACGGTCGGAGTAAGTATTAAAAGCAGAGCCACGAGCCCATGAGTCCTAATTAAATTAAAAATGTTATTTTTTTTTTGCCCCATGTCACAATAAAATAGCGTGTTATCTATAATTTTGAGATTAAAAACTAATATTTTTAATTGTACAATAAAGGTACGCAGCTCTAATTTAAATTATGTCAATTTTAGAATGCTTTTCCTTCATCGGGCTCATTCCGGGGATTATCCCGAGTCCAGAGCCGAATGTTAACTCCGCAAATAGGCCTTGGTATATACGTAAACCGTAAATTCATGCAAGTGGGAGATTGCCAAGCCCCAACGTGATGCTGGGACTCGGGTTCGAACTCCTGTCGCGGGTGAGCTTTATAAAACCCTCTGATGGACAGATAAACGAATTAATCGTTGACAAACCGATGACCACCCACCCTCCCACCAATGCAATGAACTCTAATATAAGTTTTTCATAACAGGTCGGAGGAAGTAATCCTTCGAGAATAACGGTGTTCTCTACGTTTACAATAAGTTGGAGTTAATAAACGAGCATTATTTGCTTTATTGTTTTTATTCAAAAAGTAAAGTACTTTCAATGAGTTTGAGTCAAGTGAGTTTGGAGAATAATTGACAAACGAAATCATAAAAGTATTAAATCGACGTAAAAAAATTGTAATTTTAAACTCCCAATTCTTATGAGGCTTGATGAAAATCTTCACATATTTTGTACACTGTCTGAGCATTTCGAACAAATAACAGAAAGTATTTTGAATTGCACAGATTATTGCGATAGTTAGGCTAGATATTACCTAAACTATAACTATATATTAATTACGTTGTATTTCATTCGTGAATAAACTAAAGATATCTAAATTTGTCAAAGTAAAGACTTTTAAAAGGCAGACAGCATAACTAAATAACAGACGAGCCAACTAAAATCATAATTGAATATGCAAACTGTAGTTAAAAAACTAGCTAGCAATATAATATCCTCCTCCTCGGTTTATTTAACGGTTACTGTTTGATTGTAATGCACATACATACCTTAAATTACTTGTTAAAAACCCTTTGCATAAAATCTTTTGAATGAAAGCAAGGAATAAAATGTAGCCTTTAAAAAAGCTGACATTTTGGTAACCACTACATACGACACACAACAAAGTTGGCAGCAGACCTATGCAGGTTAAATGTAATTGGGGCATTATGAGACTCTGAGATTTCAATTAATATTGCAAAAAAGAAAGTAAACAGCACCGTTTCATTTGCAACGATCAATACCAAATTGCTCATTCCACACCCATACGTCTGTCTATCGCCGGGCTGGCACCCACGCTTAAAATATGAAACATTCATATGTGTATTAACATTTTGTCGCGCCGCAAGTTTACTTTGTACTTTGGCTCTTTAATAAAATATGAAGTATAATGAAATGGACATCCCTAAATACGACAATGAAGGTGTTGATAAAGTTTGGTATGCCGGAATGGACGATCATTTTTATTATGAGTATAAATTATGGAAATTAATGTAGTCTGATGATACAGAAAAGCTACAGCGTGTCGTTCCACTTACCTAATGTTTCACTCGTTTACACGGTCCAAAAAGCAATACACTTCATAATCGACCATAATGCGATATGCGTATACATGAGATGGTGATGATGACGAGAAGGCTAGGTGATATAGCGATCATTTCACAGCATACTGAAAACATAAAAGAAAGAGAGTGACGAGGGTTTCACCCACCTATAATTTCACCCAAGTATTTTCACACACCTTCTCTAACTTCTCAAATCCAGTCCTTGAGGCAGTCTTCAAAACAATTTTGTGCATATACCTATATGAGTAAATTCAAACATGCATAATAATATGTACATACAGGCTGCGCTAGTGAAAATAAATGCTTCGGCCGCAAACAAAATGGTCAATGATCACCAGCAAACCGATGAACCGTCTTTTAATCCATTTCAGTTTTATTTCATGCCATATTTTTCACATGAAAAGGAAACAACAATAGCTAATCCCGAATGCTTCGAGGGACTAGGGACGATGTTAATCTAATGTGTATATAAATACATTATATAAATGTTGGCAATTGTAAACATTTCTTCGAAACTCACCCCCAACCTGAATGCAACCTACCTCCACTTTGCAAAGAGTTGGACAAGGTAGTATGAATTTATGTGCGTATATTTGCCTAGACCGTATCCGCAGCAGCACCATGTTTTTTAGTAAAATAGACAGCTTGTTTCTTCTCCGTCATCTCCGTTTCCTGCTAATCTAGCTCCTGATCTAACTAGCAGGAATAAGGTTGGCTTTATATAGAAGTCTGACTAAATTAATGGAGAACCAACAATGGACTCGCAGCATCAATTGCAGAAACCGTCAGAGCAGGTTTGTAAAAGTAGCGGGAAGTGGACAACAAGATCAGTTAAACTTGGTTTCATTTTTTTTAACCATTACTGTCGAATAGATCGTTGATAGTGGAAATAAATAATCCAGCAAACGATAATCTAGCACTAATTTAATTTACTGGCGAAATTCGTAACATGTTAAATAAGCGTAGTTATTATCCTTACCCTAGTCGGCCTAGTCAGTATTTTAATTGTTCATTGCACAATTAGTTAATTATATTAATTGCTTACAATATTTAAGTTAAGAAACATGAAACTGAATTCTGATTCATAGAAAGGGTGCAGGTCTCGAAAATGATAGTTGTGTGGAGCAGAATACAGCACCTTGTCAGGACGGCTGGACAGACGTGCTATTACGCACATTGCATGTTTAGGTACATAATACTGGAATTTGAAGTGTGACGCTACTTTACTCATAATAACAGAGCAGATCCCTATCCAAAGCTTCTGTAGAGCATCAGTCCAGCTTCTAAAATAAGCAAGGACGATGACAGCAGCTGCATCTCAACTAGTAAATTTAAGTAAATTTAAATGATTTTTTACTGCCACACATTCCGTGACTCATTACATTTTTAACAGTGATTGATTGGATTAATTAAGTAGTCGTTTTAGTAAATGCACTTAAGTCTCGTTAACCATACTTGCCAAGTCTACAGCTACAACAACATAGTCTGCCTATAAAACTCTAACTGAAAGTAAACCCTCCGCTATATCGAGCTTCCTTAAATACCTTAAAGACTATAAATTGACTTATCTTATCTGTATTAATCAACTTATGCTGAATTACATCGACGACATATGAAGAAGGAGCCAGTTGGTCAGCAGGAGTCTGAGCATAGACAAACTATCAAACCTAAATGTTTATAAAAGTGAACGGTAAACAACAAAGTGGAGAGACGAGAAGGTCGAACAGAAACAAATACGCTGTTTGTTAATTGGAGTACCAAGTATTAAATTACGCAAACAGCAACGTGGAAACGAGGAAGTTTGGTTGGGTTGGTTTGCTGGAGTGGCTGTTTGTCTTTGTTTTGTCGGACAAACTGAAAGGAAGTGAGCTATATTGGACATTAGGAGTGCTAAAAAAATGTCAACACATGAATTGTGGAGTTCCTGATGAAACAAATCATATAATTATTTTGGCCATTGTCATTCACTAACGACATGGAGCCGTTTCACATGAGGGATGCAACATCATGCGACAGACTGTGGCTATATTTATAATCCTTCAGTTTATAAATAACTGTCTGTAAGTCCATGGGACTAGTGAGATTCGTCTGGATACTTACGACTACACCCAAGTCTGGCGACAGAAATGGTCCGCTTGATTGAACCAATTTAATAGGCGAGAACACTGGAAGCGTTGAACGCTGGGTGAGTGTCGTTGTCATGATATTAAGTTGATGTGATATATGAGTAGAGGGCAGTTTAGTGAGTGACACGATCTACACGAGGACCCCATTATCCTGATTCCCAACCTGACAATAAAAGTTATCTACAATATTTGGTCCTTACTATATCCGATTCCGCCTTCCGTGTCATCCGCCTGTCTAGAAAAAAAACGAAGAGCATGCCAAGGAAGACTGAATGACTTTTAGCATAAAATACTTATCATCACGTCAATGTTCTCTGACTTCACAGCTGCTTCATTGGTTGCAGTCCCACAGTTGAGTTGAGGAGCTCGACATTGCAGTACGCGCTGGTGTTCACCTCCTTTCATTGGGAGTTGTGTGTGGGAGGGAGATCATTATCATCGGAAGACAAAACTTCAAGCGAGTTTTCTCTTTTTCGCCGATTACATTATAAAAAACCACTCTGCTCCATACCATTACATTATATATATTAGCCAGTAACATATGTGAGTAGAGTTCCTCCATCGACTCCTCCAAAACTAACCTTTCTCCTCTACTGACTAACTGTAATATGCAGTATAGCTTACACTCGTAGACCAGGGAAGCTAATTTCCACGAAAAGCGGTATCCCAACCCAACCATTGTCATCTACATATATACTCCACTCCACACTCCACAGTTATATTTGGAGGGAGGTGGGTGAAGGAACTAGGAGGACAGGAAGAAGTTTCGGGGAGTTGCTGTGTGGGTTCCGCATTCACTGTCATACTGTAAAAAAATTGTAGCGGGTTGCATAGGTGGAGGATCGATTTGATCGATCCATGATGATCATTTCCTGTCGGGAATATTCTCGGAAAAGAGCCTAAACACTAAATTCATGGAAAACTTTATGGATGACTTCATGGAAAACAAATCGTTAATATTTAAGTAAACAACAAGCAGTAAGAGAGAACCCGACGTAAGAGTTGACCGCTGAGCCCTGGAATGCTCCACAAGAACATAAAAATAATTGTTGCCGATTATCCCTTTGGCTGACAAAAGATCCGGGTTGTTTCCTGAATGACAGTGTTGTGATGTGACTGTTCTTTTTATTTACTTAAGTTGTGATGATGTGATAAACTGTCATTGGAGTAATTTTTTAAATATAACATTCTCTCATTGAAGAATTATAAGGTTAGTGAAGATCATTTTTCGCAATGTGCAATAATATGTAATAAATATGGGCTAAATAGGATTTTCCATTCATTACAATTTTATACTATCAGCTTATAATCCGGCGGCGGCGGACTTTTGGGAGAAGAATATTTATATGTAGCTAGTTTAGAAAATGTCCAAAAATGATTCGTACTATGTTTATCGAGCTTAAGATTATTTTTGAAAGTCTGTAAATAGCTCCTTATAAAAAATATCAATAAGCTTCATTAGGCATTAAAAGCAGCTTAACAGAAAAAGTACAACTCACCGTCAAGTAGCTTTCTCGGAACGGAAAATTGGCCAAGGTTGATCTTTTTTAGGATCCGAATTGCGTTTGAGAAAAAGACTCACCAAGTGAAAGAGAATTTATATCAGATCATATACTGAGGCCAAAAAGTGTAACTCATTTTTGTGATAATTTTTCAAGTTTGGTAACAATAGGGCTCTCAAATACAACATGCATAATAGGCTTAACCTAGTAAGCTTAATAACATTTATAGGAATGTAATTATATAAAAGGTGAACTGATTTTGTAATTTTATATCCAGTAATAAGTAAAAAAAATGGGAGGTGGTTTAAAGCCTGAATTTAAATAGCTTTCATCTAGTCCTAGTCTCCCTAAGAGCTAAATGGCTAATTGAGTAATAAACTGTTGTATTGGCGTCTCAAAAATACCTCAAGTATTGGATTGTGGCAAATGACAAGAGTCTCATAATACTGCTTACCTTTTAGTAATGTACCAAACAGGGTCTGTTGTGACCAGTGCAAGCTGAGTTAAGCTTTTTTTAACGACCCTTCAGAAGAACCTACATAATTGTTCTAGTGCTGTTGAGGGCAGATTAAACTTCATAAAAGGCCTTGACATCTGCAAGTGTGGGTGGAGTAAAAGAAAAGTTAAAAACTAAAAGCCAAGAGGAAATGGGGGACGAAGCCGACGAAGAACATCGCCCTCCAATAAAAATCCTTTTATTTTCTCTATAACAAAAATCGTTCCATGGATGGCGTCTCTTAATTTCGGTTCATCGTGTTACCAATGAAACCAGTGGGAAAAGAAGAGTTATTGAATAAATAGTGATTGATCCCACGGAACCTCCTTATATTATCTTTTATTTCTGCTTCATATAATTTACAAGTATGTCCATTTGTAAATGATCACCACCCCCACCATCAGGTATCCTTACACTAATCAGCTATACTTAAGGAGCGGAAATGGTAGTCGCCCAAAAGCGCGCGTTCCGAAACCGCGCGTTTTCAAAAAATTTCAGAGTCCAAATTGTCGTTGATCCG